>LPNX011037143.1:638805-682641 GCA_001517045.1 Pseudotsuga menziesii | reverse complement strand
TTTGCATTATTTTCTTGGTCTCCAAGTCTTGCAAACCAAAGAAGGAATCTTTATTTCCCAGTCTAAGTATGCTTGTGACCTTCTTCGTCGCTTTCACATGGACGATTGTAAACCAGCCCCTTCTCCCTTCCAGTCTGGAGTCAAACTTTCTACCACTTGTACTTCCCCTGAAGTATATGCCACCTTGTATAGTCAGCTTGTTGGTAGTCTCTTATAATTGACTCATCCCCATCCTAACCTTTCCTTTTTTGTTGGTCGTGTTACCCGTTATATGCAAACACCTCATGAAAGTCACTGGAAAGTAGCAAAAAGAATACTTCAATATATTCGAGGTACAATTCAGTTTGGGATTCATTACAATACAGGAGGGAAACCTTTGTTGGTTGGTTTCACTAATTTAGATTGGGCTGATGATCCTGATGATCGAAATTCTACTGTAGGTTATGTTTATAGTCTAGCATCTAGACCTGTCACTTGGGCTTGTAAGAAACAACAAGCTATTGATCTTTCTTCAGCAGAAGCAGAATATCAAGGCGCAGTTAATGCCAATCAGGAATCTTTATGGCTTCGACAGATCCTTTTAGACTTTGGATTCAAGCAGCAGTAGCCTACTCCACTTTGGTGTGACAATCAAAGTGCCATCAAGCTTGCCAAAGATCCAGTTCTACATCAACACAACAAACACATTGAGCTACACATGCACTTCATTAGAAATCTTGTTCATGATCATGTTCTTGAAATGCTCCACTGCCCTATAGATGATCAATTTGCAGACATCTTCACCAAGTCTCTTACAGAAGTGAAGTTTTCCAAACTTCGATCTATGTTAGGATTTTAGGAATGTGTCCTTAAGGGGGGATAGGCTCTAATGCCTCCTTCCTTCTCCTAATAGTGTCACTTGGGTAACTTGGCTTGCTTCCACCTTGATGGGTGGATCAAGAGATTAATCACTCTGAAGTTTAATAAAAGGATTTTTTTATTAGAGTATATAAAAATACAGTCAAACAATCCTAAAGAAAACTAGACTCAACAAAAATCGAAGTGTCCATGCATCTAAAAAATTCCTAAGAAAATCAGCAAGCAAACTTCTTTCCAAAGAACCAGAGTTCAGTGAAAATCTGGATTAGAGGGCCTTCCAAAACTAGTAGCTCGTGAGGGACATCACGCCTCAAAAATTACTAAATAGTGAAGGTATGAGAAACAGTTAAATTGTCCTTCAATCACCAAGGGTTCAAGTGTTAGCTCTTGCCTACTCACCCTCCCAAGGAGCTGAAACAACATTGTGTGTGTCTCAAGAATTACAAGTGTCCCCCACTCACAACAACCTATGTGATGCCCTGGGAAAAGAAACAATGGTTACCACTTCACAATCGGTGGTCGGGCGGGACAATCGTTAGTCTAGGATAACTCACATAGACTAGATATCTCAAGAAAGTGATGTCACCCCGAAGACTTGTCACTTAATTGAAATATTGTAATGTGCTCATATCCCACCAAATAAGAAAGAGGGGGGGTACCACCCTTACTAATTCAAATTGACCTCGTGCTTAACACATGTGTTAGAAGTGTTTTCCCAGCATGCACTATTTGCTACTAATGGATTTGATATCTCTTTAATAAATACTAGTTTCAAAATTATGTGGTCGAGGAGGTGTCAACTCTCCAATATTATTCCAATCCCCTATCCTAATCTATGTTGGTGATATCAAAAACTAATCTTGATATATTTTAGAATAAGTGTTGATTTTAGGGTAGTTTGATTAGTTTTGAGGAGTGATCATGAAATTGGTCGTGTTTGTGACTCAAAATTTTGAACCAATCAAATTCACAATGCTCACTACTCCTCCTTTATTTCAATGAACTTCTATACTATGTAAGAGTAAGAGGTTCTTTGAGATCCTTCAAACATGTGAATTTCAAAATAGAATCACTTTTACACATTTGAAAAAAGAAGCTTTCAATTTTTTAGCAAGGGTTCAAGAGGTTGGATTCAAACTTAAGATGTGTTAATTTGCTTCAACTATCACTAATTGGAAATGGAAAATGTTTGAATGTTCAATGTTTTCTTGTTTCTAATAAGTCTCTCAAGCTTATGTTTAAATGTAGGATTGTGATTCAATTTTGATTTTTCAATTGCATAATGTTTTCTTTCTGAATGTTGAATTTAATGTTCCAAATTGATGGTTTGAAAATCAATGCAAAATTCTAAATATCTTTTGAAATTCTAAAACTGACAAGTATTTACACTTGAGGTCCACTTTCTCTTTCACAGGACTGACCAAAATCGCAAGTGAAGAGGATACTCATGGCTCGACAATATGCTTCAAAACTTCAAAAGACTCCTATTACACTCGAGATCCTTGTTTCTTGTTCACAAGACCACTCAAAATTGCAAGTAAAGAGGATACGCAAGCCTCAAAATTCTGCTAAAAAATAACACTAGATTGTTACACTTGATATCCCTATTTCTCTTTCACAAGATCGCCCGAAGGCGGTAGTGAAGAGGATATGTAGGGCTCGGATCAGATTGTATCATAAGAAATTTGATAATTACAAACAAACTCTTCTAATTGTGCTTCAAGAAATTCAAATTAATCTATCCAAAAGAAACATATACTTGTTCAAGCCATTTTCTTATGTTTTGGGGGAAAATTTCCTGAATTTATCTTAGATGAGAAGTCCAAATTTTGAATTTTTTTGTGAATCTGATTTAATTGATAGTTCTATCTGTGTATTTATTGTGATTTCAAAGTGTACATTTGATCAGCAAGTATATGTAATTTCAAAATCAAAGGGCCTAAGGTTCATGAGTTCAAAAAACATGTTATGTTCTTCATTCCTAGGTAAATTCTCTTTGCAAACAGTGATTTAAAGGTACCAAATTAATAAAACTTTCATCTAATAATAGTGAAATAATGGATCCAAATACAAAACATCACCCAATCCATTCATATCTAAGCAAGTTTAAAAGAAAAATTAAACAAAAAACTCAAAAATTACTAATGAAAGTGATCTTCCAAGTTTTTCTAAAGAAGGTTCAAAGCCTCCCAAATTCAAATGAAAATCTCCCAAATCCTCTCAAACTTTCTTCAAACAGGTCCTAAAGGGTCTCAATAAGTGTTTGCATGTCAATCTAAGGTCTCCAATCAAAGGCATAAATCAGTGATTTAAAAAAACAATTAAGCTGTGCATACAAATCTTTAAAATATTAAAAAATACTCCAGTATTGATCAAAATAAATGAAGTTAGTCTCTGAAATCAAGTATAGGGATTCCTAAGATTTTCATAGCAAAAAACATCACTCAAAACAATTAAGAAATGAGGATTTTATGCCCAAAACATCAAGAACCAACGTCTTCTCCTTGCTATGCTCAGCACATTGTTGTATTGATCCATAGAGAGTCACCGACACACTTAGGTGAGACAAATAGGGAAACAGGGGAGGTTGACGCTCTGTGTAGGCTAGATAAGGGTTTCAACAAGCTCAAGCAAAGAAAAATTAATATACAAGCCCAAATTTCTTGAAAAATGAAATTCTAAAGGTGGAATCAGGCCGGTTTTGGACTCCATAACTGAACTAAAGCCTCTAAATAAAAATATCAAACGTGCATTAAAATATTTAAATGTAAGAAACACCCAACAAAAGGGGGAAAACTCAATAATACAAGAAAACAAAAATTAAACCCCCAAGCTCCCCAATATAGTCGCCAATCTATTAGTGGAGTTTTCTACAGCTGAAGCTATATCCTACTCTCCTATTTCTATGGGGTGGGTGAATACCAATCGACAGAAAACAAACCAATTATCACAATTATCCTAATATATTAATCCTTATTTCATGGATTTTGAGAAGGGGAGGAAGGGAGGAGAATGCCTTTTGTAGCCTTGAAGTTTGATGGAGTTTCTTGATGGATGATCTTGTAGCCCTTTGAATCTCCTTCACACCTACAAATCTCACCACAAAAATTTTTCTTACTATCCTACCAAACTATCTTTAATAAATATAGGTTATATCTAGTTTCCTAGCAATTTTAACTCAAAATAAAACTTGAATGGAAAACATTGAATAAGAATAGGGAAGAAAACTGAACTGATTCATAATAGATGCACATGAAGAAATACTTACAGCCCTTGAAGGTGCCTTCCTTCACCATAGCCTAGACCTACTCCTCTACCATCCATGCCTTTGATTCCCAAAAACCTATGTAGTAGAAAATCCATTTCTAGCCCTCAACTCCTCTAGCATGCCTTTACTCTCAATTTTTGTTTCCTCTAATTCATGTCATATGCATTTCTTATATATCATTAGGTTTTGTGCACCCAATCACCAACCATGGATGTGGTATTAATATTTTAATGGATTTTGATTATTTTCTTCAAAAAACCCACTTTACTTAGATTTTTAGGCACCAAACTTGATTTTTAGTATTTCCAGGACAATTAATACACATGTTAGGTATTTTTCCCACTATATGAGTTATAGGAACTGGGTTTTGCCCCTTAAGTGGTCATGGACTTGGCCTCTTCAGATAAGCCTTTGTCTTCAAACATTTCTTCCTTTGTAGAAGCAGTGGTAAAATGAGAGATTAAAGCTCTCAATTGTTCTGAAATTCCAATCTTCATGTTGCAAGAGAAATAGAAATACGTTTTCATACCATCACTCTCAAGGGTGTTAATTTTATTGTAAACAAGATGAAGAGTTGCAAAATTGACATATTTTTCTCCCCTTTTCTCATATCTTTATTTCATTTTCACTCACCCATAACCCTATATTAGCGCATTTTAATTATCATGTGCGAGATTTTGGCTCATAGTGTTTTCCATTGTATTTCTTTGTATTTCATTGAATTATGGTTAGCATTGGGAGAATTAGTGTATTTTGTGTTTGCTTTTAAATAATGCTCATTTGTGAAAAATATTCCACAAGATTTGCTACAAAACAATCTTTCTATTGTAGAACATGTAGATTTTGTTGCAGAACATCACAAATTTGTTGTAGAACCCACGTGAGTCACGATTTTGACCTTATCTTCAACCACCAAGAATATGACATGGATTTGGGATCATCTTGTATGCATCAAGAATCTTGGAACTGGTGATAAAATTAGTTTTGAGTGGTTAGCAAAGATCTTGAAAGCATTTATGAGTTTATTTGTAGTTGTTAATTATTAGAAAATTGTTGGAACCACATGATAAACTTGTGGATTTGCATTTATTATTTCTTATTCTAGTTTCATAGGAGTCCTCTCCATTCTATGGGAGGACTCTTATAGCATATGTCCTATTTATGATGGAATGAATCACTTTTCATTGAATTTTTTTTTAATGTAGATTGTAGTTTTATAATTGTTATACTGATTAGATTAATTTATTTATGTTGCATATTAGCACCATCTCCCTATTCTATAGAGTATGGGCCTGCTCCAAAAGAACAGGGCATTGCTTAGTTTACATTGTCTTTTATTTCTGTTTATTTATTTTTGCAAGTGTGTTTTAATTTAAGCTATTTAATTCCACAAGTATGGTGTGTTTCATTTTCTCAATGTCAAATCAATTTGTAGATTAATGATGAAATTTCCATTTCTTAGAAGCATATTAGATAAATCAATGCAAGATCAGACAATGTAGCCTACATATACATTGCACGACATCTCACAAGCATTTTGACCATGGGTTGATAAATTAATGCACAAACACTTTGATTGTTGAAGTAATTAACTAGCTCATGACTGTGTAACTCATTTTTTATACATGGAATAGGTGAACAATTGAGCCAATAACCCAGTAACTTATGCATTGATTATATTATATAAGTTTGGGGTTTGTTGGAGGATCCTAGTCGACCAACTGACTAGTCGACTCAGTCGATTGGGTTGGTATGAGAATCGACCAAACATTTAGCAATAAATAATTGAATAACTATTTGTAAATGTATATATAAGGCTAGTGAATTGGAATGAATATATACTCTCACCTTTATGCACCTGTGACTATATGATAATATAATACTTGTTGTTGTCGTTTCCATTACTCCTAACCTTTCTGTATTTGTATGTGTGGATGCTTACTCTTTTATATTGTTATGTATTGGCCTTCTACTCATAACTTATTGTAATCCCTTAGATTACAATAGAGTTATTTGTTTGTTTATCTCATATTATTATGCTTATGTGTTATTGTGAAAGGCACTTAATCCGCACTTAATCACTTAAGTAACTTTAGCACTCTTTGTAATCCATCTTATATTATATGGCCAAACTTCAATACCTTCATCATCAATAAATTATTTTCTCTTTTTCTATTAAATCTCTTATGCTTGGTTAAGTTGTTATTGATTGTAGAATTTCATCTATCATGATTGCATTAGAAAAACCAACGTTGCTACCATGTGTCGATGTAACATTGATCACAATTTAAACTAATCTCACCACATATTGAAAGGATTGTGTTGAGCTTGTAATAAGACTCTAGTCCAATATAGACTAAAGCAAATCCTTCTCATTCTTTCCCTTTAAAAGCGCAGTGTTTATTGTAGCCTTCACTTTTTAATCAACTAGGTGTTTTATGGTTAACACATACCTTGTATCCCTATAGAATAACTAAAATTGAGTTTTTCATAAACAAGTTATATCATGCTCAATCAACATAAGTAAAATATATTTGCACAAGCATCTTTGGATCTTGATATGAGTTTGGTCAACGAGGCTTTCACACCATAGAGTTTATGGTAACAACATTCTACTTTGAGAAAATTAAGTTGTTTTTATTTTTAATGTAAAGCACTTATCTTGCATAAATACGAATAACAACATTACTTGTAAGCATTATTCAACCTCAAAAGATTAATTATTTTTGTGTAGCGCATTTAATGTCATAGAAATGCAAGTGCGAGGACACTTATATGAAAGAATGTGGTAGCCCCCACCCTTTTCTCACGTGTTAAAGTGAGATGGAGTACTTCCTTATGATGAGTACATGGAGAAAAACAAAGACAAATAGAAAGTTCATAAAGATTGGCGCTTCCCAATTACTCAACTTACAAAACCATGACGTTAAGGAATCCATGACATTAGGATGACATTAGGGAATGCCACTGTATATGTGACTTAAGTCAGCATGATGATAGCCATAATTTTTTTAGGAATATGTAGCATTAGAGTGACATTAGGGAATGTTTGAGAATATGTGACTTAAGTCAGCATGATGATAACTAGAATACGTATAATAAAGTGGGATGTTGTTATAGTTTTTTATTGCTATTTTAAAGAAATGGTTAACGTCTCACGTTAAAAAATGTTAAACTATCTATAACTTTTTAAAATTAATAGTTTAACGTTTTTTTAAGTAATGCATTAACCTTTTCTTACATAAAAATTAATTAGTATAACTACATCCCACTTTGATCCACCAATTCATTTGAGAGTATTGTAAATATTTATTGTTATCATCATGCTATAATTAAGGTGTGAGGGTTCCTAATATATATGAGAGAATATATGGAGGTGCAGCAACAAAGGTAGGTCACAAAGCTTTCCAATATATGGGAGAAGATATTGAGGTGCAGCAACAAAGTAGTTCTCAAAGCATGTTAGATATCATTTCGAATTGTAAAGTCTTAAGTATTATAAGATACTTTTTTACAATAAAAGATCTAACGATCATATGATGTTGAGGATGATCCAGAGTTTAAAAAATATTGTAAATTTAGATTTTTTTCTAAACCATTACTTGTGTGTGAAAACGTTGAAAGTTTACTCAAAGTGTTTGTGAAAACTCACTATTACAATATCTTTAATACCATGGATAGGATACACCATCCACATGGAGATGCATCCATAAGGTTAGATTGCAATAATGACTCATATTTCCATTTGTCATACTAAGAGGAGAGTGGATTAATGGAACAGATTCTTATTCGTAGCAACTTGGGGGTCAATTATTGGCTTACTGCTTGTATAAATGATCAAGAAACAATTTTATTTGTTGGAAGTTTGCTCTGCAACAAATCTACAATAGTTGAATGGATCCATAGGGATTTTTAGAATTGGAATATATCCATTTCAAGATTTGTTATCTTTGTGAGCATATATGTTATTTTTGTTTTCAAATTGATCATATCTAAGCATCAATCTACTACTTATGAGTGCCCATATATGATTTATGAGAGAAAAACGATCTTTATCAAGTCTAGATCAATATTTTAAGCATATATGGGGGTTCCCCTAAGTTAGTCATTTTCATCTAATTTCGGTAAGAGTTGTGTGTAGGATTATCATATTTTTGTGAGGAATATTGACGGGAGATCCATTTCTTTATTGGTAAAAGCTTTAGATCACGTCATCTTCCTTAAGCAAAAACTTCGAGACAATATGGGGATTATTATGGATTTTCAGTGATTAATATATCCAAGTAAGAAGATGATGGATCTACTCACTATGTCTAATTACAACAGTTATAAGTACTCTACCATTGGTCTTGAGATTACATGGGGACTGGTGGGCTCTAGATTACTTGCTTCCTCCATCATGGTTTCTTATAAGGATGTGACTCAATCCAAGACATCTCCTTCAATAAAACAACTACGTGGTTTATTGAAGGAAGACATGGGAAGCCCTTGAAATTGAACTAAATCAAAATAATCTTAATAGAGATGATGGGCTTAAAGTCAACAAAGAATGGAAACTGGTTCTTCAAAGACTAAAGTGAGATTGGTCGCCAAGTTTACAGATTATGTGTATTAATTAATTTGTTTATCAAACCATCAAACTTGAGCCTAAGTCTCCTAAAGAAGATCCCTGCTTTGGGATTGAAATACCGAGAGAAAGTTTCAATGTTAACGCAATTTCCTAATTTCGTTCAACTACATGTTTTGTCAAACCAATATATTGTTGAGAAACTAGATGAGGTGCCAACATTGGAGGTCAATAATTCAAAGGTAAATGAGCTTTCTTATCACTTATATATGAGGTAATGATATATAGATTTAATAGATTATGGCCACAATGGGAAGATCTACACCAATGGGTATATTCTAACTGGAGTAAAAATTATAAGATTATTTTGTTTTCAAAAGGTTTCTTTGTAGTACATTTTTATTCCTAGGATCATTACAAGAAAATATTTGATGAGGGACCTCCTTCTAGAGAAGAGCAGGGCTCTTTTTTAATCCATGGTTTCCATAATTTGATCCCACTACTATGGTGGTCTCCAAAATGGCAATGTGAGTCCAACTCCCAAATATGCTTCTTCCTTTTGGCACCATTCACTATTGAAAGATATTAGCAATACTTTGGCCATATTTTTAAAGTATGATAGTGAGAGAACCTAGTAGGGTTTGTATACATATAATTATAGTTGCATGGGGATAGACCTTAGGAAAGGTCTTCTAGACAAAATATTCTTGAAACTTGGAAACTACAAATTCTTGTTGAGTTTGGATTATGAAAATACGGCCTTTAGGTGTCGACATTATCATCAAACAAGTCATCTTTCGAAACTTGTCCTCATCCAAGAAGGAAACCTATAAGGAAAAAATAGTTCTTTATATCTAAAAGTTGGAAGCCATATGATCATCCTTCTCCAGAGGATGAAGAAGAGGAGAGCAAGGTAGATTTTCCCACTAATGAGGTTGAGAAATTTATTAAAGAAGAAGCTAGAATAAAGAATTATAATATTAAATAGGCAACAAAAACTATACAACATTTAGGGGTTGAGGTAACTATGGATACTTCATCCAGAGGAATGAAGAGAGCACATCAATATGAGAATTTTGATTCAGATATTTTGGCGAAGAATGGATCTTTGGAAGTTGGACTTATAGATGGTAGTTTTAGATCCATCACAAGGGGGGGGCTGTGGTTAAAAAAAAGAAAGAGAAGAAAGGCAAGATTAACGATTTTTTTAAATCTTAAAAACAATTTTATTGTTGTTTTAAGGATCCATGCCACTGAGTATATTTGAAAGCTTTAAGAGCTTAATTATGTAATGCTTTGTATACACTCGAGGAATGCGATTTGTGTTCTTATTTATGAATATAAATTATGAATTATTTTTCTATGGAAAAAAACTTCTAAATTTAACGTTTTTAATATAAATAATATTTAACACCTTGATAAGCCATAAATAATCACTATTATTGTATAATAAAAATACAATATTAAAAAAATAAAAATAAAACAAACTTCTATTTTATAAAACAATTCCAAATCGGGTGCCTATAAATACATTCATACATCAAATAACACTAATTTAATCCAAATCATATATAATAATTAATGATACATTAAATCATAATATATAATATAGTTCTTGAAACATTATGTCATTACCTTGGACCATCTTCTTTATCAACAACTCCTTAACTCAAAGTTAAACAATTCTCCTCTTTGAATACACTACTTCTACTAGTTAATGTTTTTTTACATAATATATAATATAATTCTTTAAACATTATATAATAATTAATGATATATTAAAATATAATATAGTTCTTTAACATTATGTCATTACCTTGGAACATCTTCTTTGTCAACAACTCCTTAACTCAAAGTTGAACCATTCTAGTCTTTGAATACACTACTTCCACAAGTTAATGTTTTTACATAATATATAATATAGTTTTTTAAACATTATATCATTACCTTGGGCCATTTTCTTGTCTAACATCTCCTTAACTCAAAGTTAAACAATTAAAGTCTTTAAATACACTACTTTGACCAGTTAATGTGTTTTTTGGGGCAAGAAGTATCTAGTCCACGGTTACTTCTTCGAGAGATGTGATGTGCTAGTGCAACACGATTTCCACTATCAAGGCAAGCACAAACAATTTAAATGATCTATTAGATTAATGTTTCAAAACCGTAAGTAGATTGCAACAACGTCTTTCCTCATTTCTTGCGCTTTTTCATAACAACTATATCTAAACATAACATTCAATCCCTGGTAACTTCTCCAAATCCATGAATGATGGTGATAGAAAAAAAATATCCCAAAACACTCATGGTTAAATATAATTCTCTTTACAATAAATAAATTAAAAACTTTTCACATTGACAAATGGCAAGTTATCCTTCTTGGTACATCATTCCCTCTTGCACCTATCAAGCCAAACCATATGTTTTATCTTCAATCCAACGTCATTCCCTTTTTGCACCTATGAAGGCATCTTAAATAATATTTAAGATAAGAGATAAGCAAGTTTACTTAAAGCTTAACTTTAATAAAAATATAGATCTTTGGCCTTTGGTTATCACCAAGATTCCTTTACAATATATCACCAAGATTCTTTTACAACATATTTCATATTTTCATCCACACACACCTCACCATCCAAAGAAATTGCCACACCGTCTGCAAGAAAGGTACAAGAGAAATATATGTTACATGGAAACATAAGATGATGAATGGATTAGGTAAAGATAGTTTGTATTGGTACCCAGAAAATGCCACACCATATATATATAACACCAAAATAAGAGGTCAAGCTCTGATGCTACATGCATAAGTAATAAAGTGATAGTACAAGCAAGTATCACATGTCATACATAGACGTATTAAATGCAAACAGGCATCATTAATAATTGATGTACACTCCATAGCTAACTATACAATAAGAAAGGTGAAAAAACAACAATAAAAACAAGAGAACCCATAGATAAAAAGAGCCCAAAATGCAAATGATAAACCCCCCATAGCTCACAACACAGTAAGAGAGGTTAAAAAAAAACGCCCAAAATGCAAAGGATAAAAACCCATAGCTAACAAGAGTGACAAAGAAAGCTCTGGATTTTATGAAGATGGCACAGTTTAAACCATGTAGTATCTGTTACATGGAAACAACATGGGATGAATGAATGAATTAGATACACACAACTTCTAGCCTTCAAGTTCAAGTTCATTCATATTAGAACTATATTCTATATAGGTATTTTATCTCCTCATCCTCCACCATATTTACTTGGTTAATGTACAATCTCTGTATGAGAAACAAAGATATTGTTGGATCTTCCTTTTTCACATCCCATCGTCATCAAGAAAGGGGCCCAGTCTCTGCAGAGTCTCTGGACATGACTTGCTGCAGATCTCAAAATCGCCTTGGAAGTCGTTCCATTGACAGTCAGGAAGCTGCTGAATCCACGCAGACGCAGAAGCCGCATGAGCATCCAATCCGGCAGTCCAAGATTCCAAATCGACATTCCACTGCGAATTATAATCCGAAAGCGGATCACCCAAAACGCCACCCATCGGATCCCACACAGACAACCCACATTCGGCCTTAACAGCGGAGCCTTCTCGGCCAATGCATTGAGCATGGCCGCCATTGCCGAAGCTCTTGCAGACCTGATCAGAGTCATCTGAATCGACTTCCTCGGTTCTCCCCGAGAGGCTAATCACGCTGGTGGGCGAGCAGACATTGAACAATTGAATGGAATCCTCCATGTTAAAATTCTCGAGAGGCTCTATATCGTTGTTGGGTTCCGTAGGCCTCAATACCAATGTCTCCACAGCGCCATTACTACTCTGCTTCTGCTCAGGCTCATTAAGCTCTTGCTGCTGCTGCTGTTGGTTATCATTTTCTTGCAGCAGCAGATTCTGGGTCGGGGTGCTCTGCATTTGCATTTGGCTGAGAGGCTTATGGGTCACGGGATCGATTCCCATCTGACGGAGTTTCTTCTTGATCCTCGTGTTCCAGTAGTTCTTGATCTCATTATCAGTTCTCCCTGGCAACTGAGCAGCGATTCGTGACCACCTGGTGTTGAAAACAAGAACAAGAAGAACAACAACAACAAAAACCCATAAATTCAAGAAACCAAAAACAACATTGACGCCATTAATTTGCAGTATGAAGAAATCATAATATATATACCTATTCCCTATGGCAGCATGTAGATCGATGATGAGCTTCTCTTCTGATTCAGACAATAATCCGCGCTTCAAATCTGGGCGTAAGTAGTTTGTCCAACGCAATCTACAGCTCTTCCCACATCTAAGCAGACCTGCAACAAAATTGATCCAAATGCAATTAATTAATCGACAACAAAAGGGATTGACAGAGAGGCTAATTGTATATATAGCCAGGCAATGCAATGACATTTGATTCACACCAGCAAGCTTGGGTACTTCACGCCAGCATCCATGGCCATGCATGGTGATAAAATTCACCAGTTTTCTGTCTTCCTCAGCAGTCCATGGACCCTTCTTCAATCCCACTTTGTCACAGCAAGGCTGTCTTCCCATTTTTGCCAAGAAATTTTGAGAAAAGAGAGAGAGTATCAGCGCTTGAGATTCCTGGATTTTTCTACATTCGAGGATGGGATGGTTCGCTTAAGAATCCTGGATTTTTCTACATTGGAGGATGGAACGTTCTGAAGGCTGAAGGCTCGGCAAGCCTTCAGAATAGAATAGAATAATCGGAGCCCCCCTGAAAGAGGTAGGAAGTTGCCTGCAAGTCGAACTCCTGTGTATATAATCTATGACCTATGTATATACATACCTTGGAATGTGCTGTCTGAAGTGTAGCTTGTTTAAACTGAAACCCTTGTGCCCCATTTTATATGGCTAAAAGCAAGGTCCCTGGGGCTTAACATTCATCCATACCTCCTGGCATGCATCATCATCATGATTGATGATGATGATGAGGATGAAGTGAATTGAATAATCTAAGAGTTTCATCATCATACTAAGTAGACATACATTGCCACTGTGGGCCCCATCTGGATAGGAACTAGCGACATATTTTAATGTGAACGCATCTTTTAAATGCGTTGACAACTTCTATTTTTATTATTTTATTTAATTCATCAGTGTGACATCAGTCCCAACGTAACCACATTATATAAACATTTAGTGGCCAAACAGTAAACATTTTCACGAGACATTAAGTATGTCATTGGATTGTAGTTTAATAGTGGTTTAGAAAATGTCTGTATTAATCATCTAAGTTCAAATTTCAAGTTATAAAATTTAGTATTATTTTTTAAATAAATTAATTGCTAAAATTTAGTATTGTTTTTAATAAATTTTATTATAAAATAAAGTAGTTGATGATGATGTTGTTTACTTTTTTAACATTAATAAGATTTATATAATACATAAAAAGTATTTATTTGAATAATATTTACATTGTAATTGATATTGTTATGTTTGAACATGGTGGAAATAAAAGTATTTTGAATTGCATTAAGAGAAGTGAGATATTATAGAGTTGAGTATCTTTACACTAGAGTAGGGGGAAAAGTTGTCACTTAACTGCATTGAGATGCACCAAGAGGAGCGAGTTGCTCAAGTATGGGGGAGATGTTGTCATGTAAGATATTGTCATGTCAAAAGTAAAAAGTAATTAAAAAAACCATGTTGGCTCATAAAATAAAAAAATTAAAACCTAATGAAAAATAATTAAAAAAATCCATGTCCGCTCATAAAACAAAAATAAATAAAACCAACACAAATCCATCTTAATTTTAGATCTATCAAGCACCAAGAGATAGGTTTAAGATGGACCTATGTTTTTTGTTTGTTTGTTAAGAAAGGCCATTTCCACCATTGGTTGAGAGGCCGCAACACAAGGGAATATAAGCCGTCAAAAACACCCAAGGATCACACCTAGCTTGGGCCACACCAACCCTTAACATGGTTGGATTTTTGGGTGTCTCCTCCCAACTAAGCCATCCCTAAGGGGTTTGAACACAGGTCGCTTTGCTGACGATACCGACTCCTTAACCGAATGAGCTAGCGAGATTTGACAAGATGGATCTATGTTGGTTTTAATAAGCTAGAAGGTATTGAAGAGTATTTAAATTATGAAACTAGGTAAAATTATCCTTACGGTATTACAAATTTGTTCATAATAAGGTGTTTTGGGTTAGCCTAAAGACTAGTTTCACAAAAGGTGATCAACATTGGTCCTAATTTTGTTCATATTCATTTTGAGCATGATATTCATTTTATTCTTTAAATCTCAAAGTTAGAAAATTCATTTTGATTGGACCAAAGATTAGCAATATATTAAATTGTAGTCTAAGCATGCTACAATTTGGACATTTTTATTATTATAGTTTTACAACCATTTTTATCCAAAATCCAATAAAAATTTGAGAATAATTGTTGGAGTTGATGGGTATTTGAGGACGCTGAATCCATTTATGCGTTCTAAAGTGCAATTTCAACAATGAAATTTGCAATTTGACCAAAGATTCTATAGTTAGATTTCAATGATTGTAGCAAAAAAAAAATCCAAATCATATTGCATTTAGATTGCTTCATATATTATTTGCAAGTTGTTTGATATTAGAAGCATCATAATAAAACAAAAAAACAAGTTTTCCTTGTTAAGGGTCAATAGACCAATGTTAGTCTTAATGGACGGTAACCTTGTTGTCATCATCATCATCAAAGTTTTCATTGTCGTTCCAAATTTCATTTTTAAACTAAAGTCCCAAGCATGTAAGGTTTAATATTATCAATATTATTAATTTGATTGTCTTCTTTTAAGCATGTAGTGATCACTTCTCATACTAGAAGCAATAATACAAACCCTTTCTTTGTTCAACTTCAGCAATTTGTGCTTATAATACAGATATATGCATGCGTGGCTTTAGACTCCATGGGAGTGTATCCAACTTCAACCAACTAAATGGGATAAGGAGTGTAGAATACCCAACAACCTCTATGAAAATGTCAAGGCTACGAGATACTCCTTAATCACCAAAACCACGGCATTTTTTTTGTTGGTCTTATTCCACTTTTTGATGTACCTAATCACTTAATTAACATTATAAAAAACATCACTTCATCAAATCTACATGAATTACAATTTTGCAATGGAATAACATTGCATGTGTGAATTTAATTTGATATAACCCATGTACACATTCTAATATTCATAATCTCAAAAAAAACATGGAATTATTAACAACTTGTACATATTAAAATACAATGTAACAACTTGTATAAAAATAATTTCTCATAAACACTTAGATCTCCTTCATGATTATGGTCAATAATGAGTTATCTCGAAAAAGCCAATTACAACCATTTCACACAATTGGATCTTAATTTACATAACAAAGGAATATATATGTCATTTGCATTACAAATAATGGTTGTAATAGCATTTTCCCCAGATGCAGGTGACACACGAGGTATTCACATGGGCCACCTGCCGTTTGGGATGTGTGGCTCTGGAACGGGAAACAAAGCGGATGATGGAGTTGTAGTCTTAAATGGCCAGGGTGGCAAGTTGCCTTCCAACCCCGCAAGCAGTTGGGACATCCAATCGAACCTTGGTCGTAGCGCAAAGGATTTAATACATGCACATGTTTCTCCTTCGTTCTATGAAGCCAATATTTCACACTATGGAGACTACTAACCTCCATACTCCCGGCTCGCTCGTCTTCCTGTCATTGTTAATCATTTCCTCCTTCTCTAACCTACCAGGCGAGTTGTGTGTGAAAATGTCAAGGCAGTGCGGCACTCCGAGGAGAGGCAGTGCTGATCGAGGAGGTGGAAGACGTAAGGTTAACCTTGAAGCTACTAACGGATATGCGTCGCGGGTCTCCATGCCTGCTAGATGCATGCTTTACAAATGGGAGTCGAAGGTTGTTTCTTAACATTTGGCCTTGGGGAGAAATGGTGGCAAGATAAATTGCTATTGGATGATTAAAAACATGATGCCCATGTTGATGGAAGACCTAACAAACAAGTGGAACGGTGTTAGGTACATATCACATAGCATGTGTACCTGTCTCAACCAGACCGAAGAGCACATGAGCACCCTGGAAGCGAATTTCAACTGGCGGTACTACATTGTTTTTCATAGCAAGGAGAAAGTTGAAGGTGGTGGAAACATGTACCAATGGGGGACAGGAGGTGATACATCGGCAGCTGCTGGAAAATCCACTACTCTGGTACAGAAGCACCTAGAGAACACCAGGATCACGATGTTGATAAAGTGCGGCTGTGAGGCTTCAAACAATGCCATTGTCGCTCCACCGCTTCAGGAGTTGCAACCTACAAGTCAACCAAATCGTGAGGATGAGTATGGACCTTTTCTGATCCTGGAAAAGACGCCGAAGGAAATTTATGGAGATGTTACACCCTAGACGCTTCACTGACATCCTTGGTTCCTTCTATGACTCACAGTTTTTCTGGTTTTCTCTATTTTACAAATGTGTAATTTTCATGTCAGTCCGCAGTCACTTTTTAATTTGTAATATGTCAGTCGATGTGCATAGCCCTTGGAAGAGAAGACTTTTCTACTTTTTAGAAAAAATCAATAGGAACTCTAGTTTTTTTTACAGAATAGGCGGGTGGCCTAATAGTCTAAGTCCGTTGTAGCAAGACTTTGATGCTCTGTACACTGTTGTTTTTTTTTCTTCTCTGTTAATATGAATTTCTACTGCTGCTTACAAAAAAAAATGGTTGTAATAGTTTTAGATCTCCAAATAATTATTTGCCAAACATCTAAGAATACATGCTTGAGCCAATGCTAATTTCCATTTTTTTTTATCTTCAAGAAATAAGAACATAATTATATCATATACAATAGCAATAATAACATTAAACATCAACACCTTAATAATAAAGGCTATAATATTTATATGTTTTAGGTTGCACTGTAGAAAGAACTCCATGTGATCATTTTTCCTTCTTATCATAGGCACCAGCTTGAATGGGTGTCACCCATATGGCAAGGAATAGAAAAACAAGAGCCAATTTATTGGTTATAACTTAGGTTTCTCTCTCACACCTTAATTCTAAACATCTGAGTTGGGGAAATAAATTTTTATCCCATTTCTTGTAACAATATCATTCATTATCGTCTCTTTCCCCTCATCCCTACATAATACATGTTGGTCAAGAAATCTTAGTTATTGGGAAATAAGGAATCCCAAGTGTAACAATTTCCCATCAATAAACCATAGTTTCCACACACTATCATGGCAACAAATACTATGGTAACATTATGGCAAGATATTTAACATCAACATACTCCTTATCCCAACTCCACAATGAGAAAATGAACGATTCCCCAATGTGGAATGAATCCATTCCCATGACTTGCATGGAGAACATGTCCCCTACATAAAACCGCATGAATAAACATTAGAAAAATCATATTGATGCAGGAGCATCATTGGCCTCAACCAAAAACATTTCAGTCATAAGCAAGTAGAGTGGAGAATAAATAAAGTGGCTACAACTTTATGGTTGTTGATGCAAGGCATTAGGACTTTGTTGTTACTCCATGGTGTAACTACATGTTGCTAGTCCATATTGCAAATGTGTGTTGTAACTCCCTGTTACACCCGTGCTATAACTTCAGGCTATTATTTGCATTGCGATTTGTGTTGTAACTGCTGCGCACTAGTCCATGTGTCCCAAGTAGACTGTTGTAACTCCGCGGTGTAACTACATGTTGCACTCTTTCCATGCTCCATGCATTCCATAACAATTTGTTCCATGTGGCAGGTGATCCACACAAAAGATGGAACGAGTTTGGAATAGCTAGGCAATTGGACCGTGGTGATCATTTAGCTTCCAACATAGGGAGAAAGCGAATTGACGGGAAGGAAGTGGCACTATTAAAAGGCCAAAAGGAAGATCTGAAAGGGGTTCGAATTCAATGCAGCTCAAATTATTTGCAGAAGAGAGGGAAAAATATAGGTTTGTCGTTCACAAAGAGAAGAACAAACATGTTTTGTTGGCTCCAACCTGGAGAAGAAGAACTCTGGGGAATTCGACCACCAATGTAAAGCCAAAGGAGGCTAAGACCCTCTGAAATTGTATGTCTCTTAGTAGTTCAGAAATTAATGAAAAGAAAGCAAGGATACATGCCCTATTATTATTCTCCTAATAATTTGCATTAAGTTCTTCCATTCCGTATTATTTGAAATTGCAGTTGAATTTCTATGAATAGCATAAAAATGTGTGGTACACTATGCAATCTGACACACAGAGCACAGTCCTGTAAACATTAGGTTTGTTGCAGGTCTCCCCCATGCATCAAGTGGTATTAGATCCCAGTTTCAAATTTGGGTTGAGAAAACTGGAGAGTAGCATAATGAGGTTTTATCCCTGGATGGAGAAGAATTACGAAGTTATCAAAGAGTTATTAGCACATGTGAAATTGGTTACAAGAGATTTGTTCCTTGTAGAGATTGCGGTTGTGCAAAAATTGAGAGAAGGTGTTTCAGCAAGTGTTATTCTTGAAAGTGGATCTCGTGGGAGACAATGCCAATGAGGTAGGTCTGTAGTTGTATTCCGTATTTAAGAGTATGAGGCAACCTCCATAGAGGCAGACATGAAGAGGAACAACCCAAGGAGGTGTAAGGAGCCAAGAGTTGGCATTGAAGGGAATATGTGGTCTTTGAGGAGACGAGCCTGGTAAATGGAAGTTTGCCTGCAAAGAGGTTCTCTAGGAGATAGAATAAAGGTTTGGTAATTTTGGGTTACCAAGAATTATGCCATGAGGGTGAGACATCTATGAAATTAATAGAGGTGGTTACTTGATAAGGAGAAAGTGAAGAAAAGTATACAAAGGAAAAATATTGCAGAGATAAGATATGATATTGCATGTGTTGTGGCAATATGGGAGCGAGCAAAAGAAATGTTAACTAGAATGAATTTGAGGTAAGAACGATGTTGGAAATTGTGGAAGTGTTGGAAAATACTTCTCAGAAGAAGAAGTCTACAAAGGACAGGAAGTTTGAAGATTGCTTGATCAAAAACTTAAAATAATGGCTGAATGTTCTTGAGGGAAAGCAAAGCAAGAAGTCTTGGAAAGGATGAGTGCAGTCCAAATGTAAAGGATGCATCAGGGATCAATAATGAAGAAAACATATTTTTCCAAGAGACCACCAAGGATTGTGGAGTTCAAATAGAGTGATGAAATCCCTAGTCTGGGTATTGATAAAGATGACATAAACATAATGGAAGAGATTGTGATCATATTTTGTCCTGAAGAAGACTGTGACGAGGAATGTGTACTAGAGGTGTTGAGTAAAGAAAATGGAGAGGCATGAAAGCTAGAAGTTCTTGGGAGAACTCAAGATTTCCATGGATCATGTGATGTAATTGTTTTTGTTGTAGGTGTGAAAGGAAGCAATGGAGAGGATGTCCTTCCAAGTCATGAGGTTGTTGATGATACAAGGATTGAAGATGGAAATATGAGAACTAAGATATTATATCTTAGAAGATATGAAGATAGTCAAGAGGATGCCAAAAAATATGACCTCTTGGGTTATGAACATTCAAATGATAAGGAGAAAATGTTTGTCTAAGACTTCCCAAGTGAAGAAGTTGAGCTCGAATTTGTTGAATCTCAAGAAGAAATAGAGAATGAATTTGTAGCAGAATATAGGAAAGATGATTTGGGTTGGATTCTGAGTTTTGAAGATGATGTTGGAAATGATCTTAAAGATCTTATTGATGATCGAATAGTAGAAACTATCCATGAGAAGGATGAAACAAATCGTCATCCATAGCTTGGAAAAGGGGTGGTGATAGGATTCAATACAAAAAAGCATACTCCAGAGGAGATTGAAGAATGCACGTTACAACAAAGAAATGGAAGTGTGCGACAACAATTGGAGAATAGAGAACATGATGAAGAACATAGAAGTTGTGACATTGGTGCAATATGCAAAAGAAGGGATGTAGACAAATGGTGGATATATTGCACATGCATGTTTAGATTTGAATACATTGTCCAAAGAAATGTTTGCGCAAGGATGGTTGTTGATGAAGGTATGTCATGTGGTGCATTGTTTGGTTTGATGATAATGCATAGTGAAGGAAAGAGAAAGCATGCATCTAAATAATACTTAATTAATGAATGTGGATAAAGGATAGTAGGTAAACTGTGGTAGCAGATTGTGAGATCATTGAACTCACAAGGAAGAGAACCCATGTTGGAATGGGGTATCTAAGGAAACAAAGGGAAGATTGCTTGGAGCAGAAAGAAAAGGAGATGAAAATGTTATGTCAGGACAAAGCATACGCATGGAAGGTGTAAGTGCGGAAGCATTGAGTTTGGTGAAAATAATGTAGTAATAGCTTGCATTATCGAGTGGATGATAATCTTGATGAGATGGAATCAACGTGAAGGAACTGCCACTACAACAAGAAAGTGTAGATCTCAGATGATGGAGGAAAGGTTGAAGAGGATTCAACTGAAGAAAATGAAATATGTCAAAGATGGATATAGTGTACAATGGGAACAAGAACTATTATTTTCCCAAATATATTTGATGTTATGTTTGAAGGAGCAATGAAATCATGTGAGGGTACACATGGAAAGAGAAGATTCCAATGAATCTAATGCCCTAGATGAGGTTGGATATGATGATAGGATTCATATCGTCTTAGAATAAGCACATGATGGAAGGGACATGTTTGTTCCAGAAAGAAAATAAATATATCAGTGTGTTGAAGACCAGAATAATGAAGGTTTCCAAGAAAGGAAATGGACTTGTTTCAAGTTCAAGATTCCAGAACTCTTGAAGGATAATAGTGTTGATGTCTTTGTAACTTCGGAAGATATTAGGATGTGTATTATTATTGTATGTTGTTGTACCCCCATCGAAGATGTGTTTTCCTCCTTGTGAGATGTCTTTATTGTGTCTAGACCTTGAGGTACAACCTCCATTGTAATTTGGGGCAATAGTCCCCAATGTAACATCATGTAATGTGTATTCACAATATATCTAGGAGAAGTCGGTCCTGTTAGGGTAACAGATCGGCCCTAGTCATGTAATAGCTTAGTCACTTGATTAGTATAAATAGGGAGGTGCCCTCCCTCATTTATACACACCTCACACTCACTCAAGTTCACATGAGAGAGAGAGAGAGACAAGGGAGGAGAGATAGATATATGTTGGATAATTCTTATTACTAGGTTTGATAATCTTATGGCACGGTCTTTGTGACTATACTATTTTGAGGAAGTTTGTGGGGTTTTCTCCTTTATGGTTTCCCCAGTGAAAATCTTTGTCTTGTGTATCTGTTATATCTTATGCATCTTGTTGTACTTGTTATTCTTTCAGAAAAAATCCTAATTAAGCTAATAAGATCTAGAAAAACTAACATGGTATCAGATCCTCTCTAAAAGAATGCACTCTGTAGTAGCAGAAACTAGGTCTTCCTAGTTCAAGGTGTTCTCTCCATAGATAATCAAGAAAAGAGGACTAGGCTAACTCACCTCAGTAGGGTGCATATTTTGGTGGAAGCAGTTTTAGATTTGAAGAAGTTTCAATTTTGACCCTGTCACTGGTGCTGGGAGAAACTAGGGCATCAAGTTTTGGAGGCTTCCCACCTCAGTCTTCAGAAAGGGACCCTAGTGAGCAAATCATCTCAAGGAGGTGCATAATTTTGTCCAAACAGAATTCTCAAATTCCAACTTTGGAAAATTAGGGCTTCTCTGACAAACCCTAGGCCAGTCAGCTCCGGAACCAAGTCAGACACCTCAAATTGGTAAGATCTAAATCTTTGCTATTTCCATTTGAGGTTCTCATTTGAAAAGATGACCCACCATACTCATGTTACCACCTAAGGTGTACTTAGTCAGTGTTATCAAGTGAGCCTGGTGAACCGGACAAAGATGATTTGTTTGGACTTCAGAAGACCTTCAGACTTGCTTCTGGGAAGTGTTTTTTTTATCTACCACATGTTCATACCCCCTTGGGGGAGTTGTAATAAAATGTTTTAGCATGGTAGTGTCTGTAAAAGACTCGGTCTCTTGGACTGTATTTGTCAATCCGATCAGCCCAGAGTGTTTTTTCCGTTGGTTATTATTTGTTGTTAAATAAACGACTGATAATTTCTGAGTTTTTCACTCAATACCTCCAAAGTTGAGGTTATTAGAGTCTATGTGTCAATGTATAAACATGCTAGGCATTATGGTCAAGTCATATGAACATGTGCTAAGTGCCCCTAGGTTTTTTTTTAATTTTTAATTTTAATTTTTCCACAAAACTTAGGCCCATTTTTTAAAATGGAAAAATTGGTCTTGTAATAAAAGTGGGGTTAAACGTCAGTTTCAATCATGGGGGCGATCATTTTCTAACTTAGAGCACCCGGTAAACCCATAAACCCAATTTTCCTAAGAAAATCCCAAAAAATCAAATATTAATTAATTTAATTAAAAATTAATTAAATAATGGAGCAAATCCAAATTCCTAAATTAGTGGATTTTGCTTCGATTTGATTGAAATCAATCTCATCGGCTTCATATTGACCAAGAGTTGTCATTCCTTGACTGAAGGCATGGATCAAGGCTGAAGAGGAGCTTAACAGGCTCATGCAGATCTAGGTGTTTCACCCTCCTTTCTCTCTCCTCCACATGTGTGGATCAATCTGGCAGTTGTTTGATGGGTGGTTCAGTTCACTAAGTGAGGTGTCACTTCGATTTGCAGTTCCAGTCTAGTTAGACTTAGTTCACCATTAGATCAGGCTCAGCTTGACTCTCCATCATTTGCAGTCTCTCCTTCAGTCAGGCATGCGCCCCTCTTGGCCAGTCTGGCTATAAATAAAATAGCCTTTCTCTTTTCCAAGCTAGTTAGAGCTGGGAATAAAGGTTTGCTATTGTGTAATATTGTATTGATCATTCTTTTCATTGAAATAAAAGAGAAGCTTTGGACAATAAATTGTGGAGTACTTTTCATGTGTGGATCATCACTATCATGCTGCTTTTGAGGTGAACTGTTATTTTTTCATTTTTTGCATTAAACTGTTGTCTGCCTAAATGATTATTGAAATCATAGGAATAGATCATTGTAAGTAAGTTTACTTACTCCTATTTTTCTACATATGTTTGAATGAGCTAGTATTTGCATGCTAAATAAGATTATTTTCATTCTATGTCATCTATTTCTCATATGTACCTTCAGATTTAATGGTTTTGTTTGCAGGATTTGTTGTTTAGCTTGCAGGTTTTTCGTGATTGGAAGAGTCATGGTTCAAGTTTGATTCCATTGGTTTTTCAATAAATAATGTGAAGATTGTGCCCCTCGGTGCTTCATTGACAAGTTTCTTTTGCAGATCTATTTCAACAACAAGCACTTCTCTTTTCCTCTTCCTCCTTCAAAATTTAATTTTCTTCAAATTGGTTACCATTTAAGAATCTTATCGCTTAGATCTATCTCATTAAAAAAATCATATCTAGATCTAGTTAGTAATATCCTTTCCTGAGTTTAGATCTCAGTTCTATTTTGCATGCAAAGTTATATTTGAAGAGATCTAGTTCAAATTACCCTCTTTTGCAAGCATTATAAAAGAAATTTGTGGCTTGCTCATAGGGTAGTTTCCTTTTTTCGTTCTTTAAAGTTTTGAATTCTGCAAGAAAAGTGCATATCATATTGGCTGCCAAAACAGCAAGCCAAGATCCCAAGGAAAGCTTGCTTTCCTTGGTTCCTTTTTTGCAAAACTAAATTATCCCTTTTTAACAATTTTTAACTTAGTCTCTTTCCGGTAATTAAGGTGGTGACCCAAAACACTTTTAAAGTGTTTTTGGGCACATTTGATTTTAATTGATCGCTGTTTTTTAGTAGGTTTAACAAAAAAGAGAAGGAGACTCTGCCCGTTTTCCGACTCTTGGGCGAACCGGAACCTCCCAGAGGCTTCCCCCACCGCTGTGCTTTTTTTAAGCTTGTTGTAAGGTTGCTGTAAGCCTTTGGATCTCAGATAACAAGGACCAAAGTGAAAATTGGTTTGCTGATATTGCAACCCTTAATAATAAAGAATCACTTTGAGTAGGCTCTTTCGATCCCACTCCCCATCCCCCTAGGGGGAATTCGCGTTTGTTTCACTTTTTTGCATTTTTCCCCGTTTTTCGCTCTAGCTTACTCTTGTCATGCAGGATTGTATACTTTGATCATATTTGTCATTATTCCATATTTTGAAATAAAATTAATACTAATACTTACCCCACGAATCCCTGATTGAACCGAAAGGTGAGAGAGGATCGTGGTAGGATTAATTAGAAAACTGGTGGTGTGTTTTTCTGCTTCTATTTTCATTGTTATTTTTCACAAGCAAGCAGTAAAATTAACCCCTCTTTGATTTCTCGATTGAGGTCCACTTGGACCGAAAGATATTCCTCGAGGGTCTTTGTTTTAACAAGAACACGCTCTTAAAATTTACTAAAATTGACAAGACTCCAATGTGTATGCTCTACACTTGGCTACGGTTCATTCAATTAGTCAAGTTGCATCAAAAGCAATGCAAGTGACTAAAATAATTAGGATTCACTTTCCCAATTAACCACCTCAGGAGAAAATCCAACGCCTTGATTAAATCGTAAACGGTGGAAAAATACCCAAAGGAAGTGGGAACTACTAGACAGTGACCTTGAGGCGTCGATCTTTGTTACATCCTAGCAGATGTATTATGAACACAGTCTTAGAGACTCCATTCATCCCACACATTCCTTGCGGGTAACCGTAGCGGTTGTTACTTTTGTACATACTCCAAGTACCCCCCAGGTATATCTGGAGTCCCCCCACCTAATTTAATTTACTCATCTTTTCACATTAATTTAAAACGTACCAAGATACAATTGCACAACATTCACTCCAACACTTGCAAGCACTCTTAATTATTTTCGACTCCATTTAAAGGCACTGGTCAACTGTTTATTTCTTTCAATCTATATGTGATTGTGTGTCATATTGTGCTTATTTGTGATTGTCTCATCATGTTATCTGTTGTTTACAATTGTTAAGTCAAAACTCCTAAAAAACTTACTCATTTAAATACCATCATCATCTAAGTAACCATCCTTAGTAACTTGTAGGGTCTACCCCCCTTGGCTTCTTTAGTATTTTTCCTAAACAGAGGAGTCAAGAACAAGGTGACAGACTTGACTCGAAACTTTCCCCCAAGGACACACCGAGTGGCTTGAATATTTCTGCCACGTTCCCCCCCAGATGTGTGAAAGGCGGCAACAACTCAACTTGAGGACAATCTTGGAGGGGCTGATAACTTTTGAGCATGGAAGTTCATAATCTCCCCGATCCTTAAAGAAAATGATTTGGATCAGTACATCACTGGAGAAGCTCCAGAACTAGAGGGAGACGAGGATGAGGCTACTCATAAGAAGAACTTGGCTAAGGACAAGATAATCATTGCATATTCTATTAAGGATCACCTCATCCACCATGTGTCATCATTCAAGACATCGAACGAAGTATATGATGCTTTGACAAAGATGTTCGAAGGAAAGAACATCAACCAAAAGATGACTTTGAGGAACCAGTTGAAGAATGTGAAGATACAGAACTCTGAAACTATACAGTCTTACTTCACAAGGGTTGCTCAAATAAAGAACAACTTGAAGCAGTTGAAGATAATGTCGAAGAAGGAGAAATTGTGATGACTACCTTGACTGGTCTCCCTAGATCACGGTACTCATTCATTCAAGGAAATTCATGCAAGAAGGAGGTTGATCTCTTTCAGCATACTCTGAGAAGAGTGCACACAAGAAGAAGCTTGAATCGTAACAAGAGAACAAAATATGGGTGAAACTGAAGATAAATCTCTCACAGTTCACACCGGGAAGTACTACAAGAAGAAGGAGAAGAAGGATAACTTTCATCATAACATGAAGAAGTATAAGAAAAAAAAGAATACCAAGAGAGATCCTTCCAATGTTCGATGTTATACTTGTGATGAAAAAGGACATTTTGCAAGAGACTTTCCCATCAGTAAAAAGAGACACCATGATCATATTTCTAAAGACAATGAACCAACAAACAAAAGATTCAGAATAGAGAAGGATGATTCAAATGAAGAGTATGTGCTAATCTCAACACTTATTGGAACTATCTCACATGGAAGTAATGATTGGCTTGTGGATAGTGGACGTTCTAAACACATGACGATATACAACGAATCATTTGTCAATATGTCTGATCATGAGTCACCTCACAAGGTGAAACTTGGAGATGATTACAAATACCCCATAAAAGGGAGTGGAGAAGCTTCATACAAGCTAAACTCTGGGAAATCCTTAAAGATGAACGATGTGCTATATGTTCCAGGTTTGAAGAAGAATCTTATCTCCATCTCTACACTAGATGCAAAGGGAATGAGAGTTGCATTTTTCAATGACCAAGTTATGTTGTTTCCTAGAGGGAATACAATAGATGATGCAACAGTGATTGGAGAATAAGACAGAGGCTTGTACAAGCTAAAGGGATAGCCTTAACAAGCACTAGTTCATGAGGGAACTATGGAACAGAAGGCTTGCACATGTGCACTGCAGAGCACTACCGATGGCAAGCAAAGTAGTATTTGGACTGTCAGAGATCTAGGAAAATATTGGAAGGAATTTTCAAAGGATGTGCACAAGGAAAGAATGTGAAGAAGACATTTCCAAGCAGTGAGAGAAATGCTAAAGTAATACTGGAGATAGTAAACTCGGATGTATGCAGACCGATGTATTCTAGCTCATTAAGTGGGTATGTGTACTATGTTTCCTTTATAGATGATTTCTCATGTAAGACTTTAATATATTTATTGAAAGGGAAAAATGAAGTTGTAAGTAAGTTCAAGGAATATAAAGCCTTGGTCGAGAACCAAAACGATGGAATACCAAGACTCTACAATCATATAATGGTGGAGAATTCACCTCAGAAGAGTTCAAGGAACTCTGCAGAGAATCTAGGATTAAGAGGGAGTTGAGCACTCCATACAATCCTCAACGGAACAAGGTTGCAGAATGAAAGAACAGAACCATCATGGAAGCAGCAAAAGCAATGCTACATGACCAGGATCTTCCTATGCACCTTTGGGCAGAGGCAGCAAGAACAATTGTGTATGTACATGACCATACTCCTCATCGAGTACTTGACAACAAGACTCTAGAAGAGGATTTGTTAGGAGAGAAACTAGAAGTCAACCATATGAGAATATTTGGCTTCCCAGTGTACATACATATCCCAAAGGAGAAGAGGACCAAACTCAATCCTTCTGGGAGGAAGGGTATATTCATAGGATACAATGATACATCAAAGGCCTACCAAATATACTTTCCAGGATTCAAGAATATCGACATCACTATAGATGTAACCTTTGATGAAGAATCGACATACTTTATATCCAGGAGGACACCTATTCAAGAGGACAAGGAACCTGAAGAAACGAGAACCCTGTTATACCCAAATCCTGTCACCACCATGTGATAAGACCTTTGACTTACATGTTTTCCCTTAATCCCAACACTTAGAGTGGAAACCTATTATGTTTGTCAATTCTACATGAAAAAACTCAGCACTGTGTTTTCCCTATGAACCATGAGTGGTAGCTTGCTCACACCGCCTGCATCTTATTTTCCATAAGCAGTGCCACCACCTGTGGCCTTTGGTCCATAAGCATTTCTCATCTAAACCGCTCTGTCATAAGAGAAGAAAAGCGGTACCTTTGGTAAAATGGGAAAAAGAGAAGTTTCTCGAGGCTTCTAGATCATGAGCTTCGTGTCCTTCCTTATCCCTATCATTGTGGGTCAGTTGAGCTAAATCTCCCCCATCATAGGATCTTAGAGGCCACCTTATCCACAAATCTCTCAACTATTCCTATCCATTGAGCCTTATAAATACAATCTCATGTCCATGGTTGAGGGGGAGAACTATAGAGGTATTGTTATGCTGTTGGATTGACCACTTGGCCCAAGCCATTGGAGAGCATAGAGAGCAAAGTTGGAGCTTATGGGGATGAAGTGTTTGTCTCGTGGAGATGCTTGTTGACACTAAGGCTTGATTGGTTGTAAACTTCTCCATACATCTTTAATTCAAAGCTGATTTCCATCCCACATTACTGTTGTTTTGATTTCGCATGTACATGTTGTTAGATTCCTTAATCACTAACATGGATAAGTAGATGATTTTCTTGTAGCTTTTATGTGTTTGCATGTTTGATCTGTTTGTAGGTACACAGGTTCACTATTGAAGCAACATTCCAAGTGTCTACGACATCCAAGGAAGGTCTTCATCCTTTATTGTTCACTCATTTGTTCTAGATCTGAACCATTTAGACCAGAGGAACTTCTTTTGTCCACAGAAGGTGAAATATTCCTAGTTACAAATCTGGCAACTCTACTGGGGAATAGATACATATATTAGTTGATATGATCTTCCTCAATTCTTGAACTCTTATCTGAATCCAGGCTCCATCTCCAACCTTCTTCAGTCATATTTGCTATCTGGCTCAGTGAATTTTGGTTTGAAACTTTCAAATCTGTTCAGATCTGAAGTATTTCAACTTTTTATGCTCTTTTTTACTGTCAATCCATCAATTTTTACCTTGATATGATCTTTTTCTAACTGGATATGTCGTTCTCCTTTGTGTTTTGGATCTATACAGGGAACCACTCTTATGTTGTTGGCGAGAAGTGGTGCCACTGCCTAAAACCTGTTAGCAACACGCGGTGCCACCGCCTGAGTCCTGTTATCCAAAAGTGGTGCTCATCCAGAACCGCTCTGTCAAGACCCCTCCAACGCGGTTCCAGGTTGGCCTTATTCCAAGACTACTTTTTTCTCATTTTTTGCAAAAAATTTGAGCTGATTTTCTTTCATCCCTGCACTGTCAGGATTGTGTGTTAGAATCTGATGCTTATGGTTTGAAATTTTGTGGTAAAAGATCAGTTTGATTGAAGAATTCAAAAGCTAGATTAGGCTTGTTGATTGTCCATTTTCTTCCGTGCTTGTTGGTTGTCTTTGTGAAAGGATTTCTTTTTCGAAAGCTTAGGTGTTAGAGAGCTCTCTTTTTATTTCTGTTATATAGACTGAAAGAAAAACATTTAATTAGCATCTTGATTTCATTTTTTGTTCCCATAGAATACTTCTTTTTGCTTGTTTAAAAAGAAATTTTTTTACTGAGGTTAGGTCATTATCCTTAGTGAGCATAAGACATTGGATCTCTGATTGGCCTTACAAGCTTTCAGGTTCTCTATGTTCCTTTTTCTCTTTTACATTTAGACTATCTCATCAAAATAAAAAAAATATATTATAGTTTTAAGTTAGACCTATCTATGCTTTAATAAAAATAAAAAAATAGAGTGCATATGCATATAGTGTGCTTCTTGTTTCTCTTTTAAGAAAAGAGACTCCTTCCCTTTTGATTGATTTCAGAAAAGAGAAATGAGTTTGGAAAGTGATGCTTGTCTTTGATTTTGTGTTCAAGATTGTTGCTTGGAAATTTTTGGTTTTGAAGCAAAAGAAAACACTCTCTTTCCCTCCCGTAGGTAGGCATACCACAAATGGTAAAGTGAAATATTTGCATATGCATATTGCATGGTTTTAATTTTTCTTTCAAAACTCAATGCATTCACCTAACTATCCACTTTAAAATTAATGGTAGTTATAGGTTAAAATTTACATAGCAATTTGAGTGACAATTTAGAGACGTGTTTGGGCTTCGTTAAGCGTAGGAGCTGTCGTTACTCATCTGCATTACATCCCGGGACTCGTGCGGTTCTTCCACGTATCGTTGGTATATCGAACGACCTTTCACATACCCTTGAGGTATATAGAAAGGTACTTCATGTACTCAATTGTATATCGGAATGCCCCTTGTGTATGGTTATGCATTAGACAACACTACTACCGATTTGAGCTCCCATGTACCTTGCATATATCGAGAGACCCCACTAGGATAACTTCCATCTGAGGAAAGTACTTTGGCTGTCTTGCTTGGAGCCATACACCAAAAAAAACATTTGGGGAGATTACTACGCACATACCTTTGAGGTATATAGCGAGTGGCACCTTCTTGAAAATCTTGGTGATAGACCTAACTATCTGAACCCCTCCTGTCATTTTAAGTTTGCTTATTTGACCTATAGCTTGAGTAGGGAAATTTTTGGTGTGTTTTCTAGTTTTTGAGACCCTAGGTTAGATAGGAGCTGTACAAACTAGCTGAGCTAAGATAGTCCAGAAGAGTACGGGGCTTGCAACCCGATTTTATTCCTGTTTCAGGAGAAAATCCAATGGAAGCTATCGACCAAGGAGATGCTACCACCTCCCAAGTGGGAGATAATGTGGTTGCAGAAAGTGGAGGACCATATCCTTCACACTCGCCTCCCTTGGTCCAACAACCTTCTCGTGGTAATACGTCATTCCATTCTCCCATAGAAGGTCATGTTGATGATACTACTCATCCGTATTATGGTCCCAATGCTCCATTTTGGGACACCTCTATAGGACAGGCCATTGCCTCATTGGCACCCGTTTAAACTTTTCTAAAGAATTATCTCTAGATGAAGAAGAACATAGACAATACCATGCAGCCATTCTCTGTGCACAGGAGATTGAAAGGAAAATAGATGACATATTGGGCACACCACCATCACGTTCCACAGTTGTTCCTGTGGGATATCGTTCACTTGCCGATTCTATGAGACCCATTGAACCGACTATAGATCGCACAGTAACTCCACACAACCCAGGTCAAACTACCAATCCCACCACCTCCCATATTATGTCTATTCCCAATCTTCCCAAGACTTCCACACCTGGGGCTCAACCTTCAATTCTTGTTTTGTCATTACCTTCTAGTGTCGGGGGGAAATCCTCGACATGACTTACGTTATTTGGCACCAAAATTGTATCTAGTCAAGGATAGACCTATGGTATAGAGAAATCTATAGTTTATGTCCCTCCCACCCACACTAATGTGGTCAATCACCCATCTAGTTCATGTCAGCTTTTGGGGGCACAACCTATAACCAATCAAACCTCTTGGGGTTATGGTTATATAGCAAATCAAATACCTGTAGGAAACATTAATTATTCACCCAATCCTATAGGAATGCCTTATGCTGGAATTCCATATCCTAGTAATACTTTCACACCATGGAGGAAACCTAATTGGTCCTACATGCCAGCTATGGGGGGGATACACATACATACTGCGGGAGGTGCCGGAGGACCGCCTTATGGAGGTCCTCACCCTGGGGGGCCTAATAGTCATGGAGGACCTGGTGGATTTCCTCCTTATGGTCCTGGGTGGCTTGGTGGCTTTCCTCCTAATGGCCCTGGAGGGTCTGGTGGCCCTCCTCCTAGTGGTTCCAATGTCTTTAGAGGTTTACCTCATAGAGGCCCTGGAGGGTCTGGTGGTCCCATTGGTCTTGGTGGTCCCAATGGTCCCGGTTGTCCCGAAGGCCCTGGTGGTCCTAACGGTCCTAATCCCGGAAATCAACCCCCCGCGAGCGGATTTTCCGGTAGTTCTTCGTCACAAAAACCTGTCTATCAGTCTACTTATGGTCCTACTGGTAACTATATGCCATATCAATATTACCAGTATGTACAACCTAACCATCAGTTACCTTTCCTAGCAACTTTGGACTTGCCTGATTTGTCCAAGTTGATTAATGACCCCATTCAACATAACCCCTCGTGGCCTCCCATTCCAGTAAAGCTACCATCGGACATTCCAAAGTTCAATGGGAATCAGGGAGACGATCCGAAAAACCATGTCATAACATTCCATCTGTGGTGTTATTCAAACTCCCTTATTAATGATTTAGTTCGTTTAAGACTCTTTTAGCGGACTTTGACAGGTACAGCTGCGAAATGGTATATTGAACTTCCGCAACACTTGTTTGTGGATTTTAGCTTGTTGGCAACTGTATTTCTTACACACTTTCAGCTTCCAAATCATTATGAAATGGGTACTGATCTCTTAACTTCTCTGCGACAGAACACATCCACCCATATATCGGATCATATCCATGAGTGGAGATGGTAGAGAAGACTTATTAAGGTTCCTATTCTGGATCAGTTATTAGCTGATTGGTTTACCAAATCTTCGTTGCCTCCGATTGCCCGAGATGTGGCTATGGGCGGTTCTATTACTAAAGATCAGGCCATTAGTCAAGCCCAGTATCTAGACTTGGTCTATTCCCAGTCTGAAACTTTGTATGACTTGATTCCTCAAGCTCCTCGCCCAAGCACCGATCTTGCAAAGCCACCAACAGAAGTCCCTGTTGATTGGATTCTTGGTTCAATCTGGTCCCCGTTAGCAGCAAAACCTGTGAAGCAACCCCAAACTGCCACCCCTACTCCTTCGACTCCCAAGGTTTCCACCGAGGCTAATTCTATTCAGAGTATTCAAACCTCTGGCAATAATAAAAAGAAAGGTAAAAGTAAAAATAAAAAACCTGGAAACCAATAGGAGAACCCAAAACCAATCAGCAATGATAATAATAAAGGGAAAAGAAAAGAAAAATATCCATGTCTTCTATGCGGAGGTGACCATTTCACAAAATAGTGTCCCTGCTGGGACGAAATCACCCAATTTTTGAAAACAAATCCCGCACCTGCAGTTCTCATGGATCCTTTTCCCTCTCAACAACAACTGATAGACCACATGTCTAATCAGGGAAAATCTAGTTCGTCAGAAGAAATTCATATGATGTCTTCAAATACCATTAGTCTGCAAACTCGAAGTCAGAATTATGACAAACCCACAAACAAGAAAGAAGACCATTCTTTTGCAGGGAAATCTCCCTCCACTGGTTCTCTCGAATCCTCGTCTACTGTCCCCCTAACCATCAAGAATCCCACTCTCGATATGATTTTTCATCCACCCAAGAGTACTCTTAGGAAGGATATTTTTAACCCTAATTCTCAAGCGACTCAATTTTATAATGTAGTTGAATATCTCACTCAGGAACCATGTACAATGTCTACCTTGGAAGTACTCCAAAGTTGTCCTACACAATGCAAAAACTTGTTAACTGCGTTAGGAGCTTTAGACTCGGACAATTCTAATTTGATTCATTTCAATGTCAAGAACTATAAGTCTAGACTACCTCACAAACTTGCTTTCTAAATCATCATGAAAGTCTTTAGGACTGTCTTAGACGAAGGAGCTTCAACTTTGGTTTTTTCCCTATCTTGTTGGAAAGCTATCGGCTCTCCTGAGCTTGTAACATCGCCTACGACTCTAAAGGCATTTGATGGATGAGGTTTCCAGCCCCACGGTCTCATATCAGCCCTTGCAGTCGAGCTTGGGTGAAAAAATGTTTCTATTCAAGTAGAATTAGTGGACACCCCATTAGATTAATACAACCTCATTCTAGGAAGAAATTGGTTTTACGCCATGACTGCTGTCACTTCAACAGTATTTTGAACAGTCCAATTTCCACATCTAGGGAGAATTGTTACCATTGATAAGCTTGATTTCTGTATGTCGGATGTTACGACCTCTACAGCCAATAACATCCCTATGTTAGTCCAGTCCCCTCCTCCTTACCAGTCAATTGGGGTAGGCATGTTGAAGGATTCATCCCTTATGGGGATTTTCCCGTCCACTCCTCCTAACATAGATACACCGACGATGAATATGATTACATCATTTGATTTTGATCCCAAGGGCAAACAAATTGTTGAGTCCAACTTGTTAAGTCCACATGAAGAAATGTACAACACCATTCAAACCCTTTTCGATGATCACACTGATGACCTTCATCTGGTGGCTTCGGATCCTTACCACCTGCCTTACTGGTTAGAACCATCTCTTCCTATTCTGGATTATCTCTCAGAGACTTTTCCTTCTGACAAATCCATTATGAAGATTATGAATACGAATGAGTCCATTTGGGAGGATCACCATCATAGATCCTTGTTCCTCCCTAGCACTAGTTCGGTTAACCATGACTTTGCACCCTTGTTTTCCACTGATATTGTCAAAGCACCTCAAAGTCCTATATTGTTGCAAGACATAGATTGTTAGATAGAATATTTCACCTCCTGCAGATAGCAAGGTGTACCACTGGTGAATGGTTCAGATCCAAAACAAATAGAGGATAGAGGTTGAAGACTCTCCCTAGACGACGTAGATACCTGGAATGTGATGCTTCGATTGTTACCCTATGTACCTACATTAAGCTTCAACAAGCAAACACATCAAAACTGCTAGAATATAATCTACTAATCCATGTTAGTGACTAAGGAATCTAACAACATACATGTGAAATCAAACAACAACAATAATGTGGGATAGAAATCAACCTGCATTAAGATAAAAATGGAGAAGTTTACAACAAAGCCTTAGTGTTGACATGCATCTCCATGAAACCAAGCATTCTCATCCCCAAAAGCTCCGACTCTAGCTCTCTATGCTCTCCCAAATGGTCTTGGGCCAAGTAATCAATCCAACAGCATTACAATACCTTATGAGTTCTCCCCTCAACCATGGCTATGAACTCATATTTATAAGGCTTAATGGATAGGGTAGGTTGAGATATTAGTGGGTGAGGTGGCCTCTAAGATCCTAGGATGAGGGATCTCGAGCTTAACTGACCCACACAGTAGGGATAAAGGAGGACACGAGGCTTATCATCTAGAAGCCTTGAGAAACTTCTCTTTTTCCCTTTTTACCCAGGGTACCGCATTTCTCCTTCAATGACAGAGTGGTTCTGGTAACAAACACTTATGGAATAGGGACCATAAGCAGTGGCACCGCTTGTGGGAAACAGGAGATAGGTGGTGCGAACAAGGTACCGCTTTTGGACAGCAGAGGAAGTGCGGTGCTGGGAATTTTCATGAAAGATTGACAATTAGCATGGGTTTCCACTCCAAGTGTTGGGATTCAGGGCAAGTAGGTATGTCAAAATTCTTATCACATGATGGTGATAGGATTTTGGTATAACAAGATGCCCCCCAAAGCATGAGTCTTAGAGGGATATCATAAACGAGAGCTTTGAGAGAACAAGTCGTCGCCATGAGATGAAAATGTTGGCTTGATCGGAGCATGTTGTCAAGTAGGAATCTATAGTACATCAGTATGTTGACTCATAGACACAAGTAACCAAACTCATGGCTGCAGACCAATACAAGGTAGATCCATGAGAGGAATAAACAAGCATGACTACTAGAATACAGTGTAGATCCATGTGATAGAGGACTCGAACTTGGACATAGCTACCAGACATACAATGTAGATCTATGTCATACAGACGCAAATTTGAGCATAGCCATGACCATACAAATGTGGATCCATGCTAGATATACAAAACTCCATCGCAACCTGGCGAAAAATCAATGAGCACTTTAAACAAATACCCAGGGTCTTCGTCTCGTCTTCCACAAAGTACGATTCTATCCATGTGATTACAATGATTTGAAGTCGAACATGGTAGAAACCACTTGATTACCAGCCAAGCATGTGAATCGTTAACAAGTGCAAGGGAGATCACCATTAATGTCAATTATTCCCAAGGTACCCTAGTACAATCCACTAAGTGCGAATAGATGTCCTAATGTCGAACACCTAGTCGGTTCTATCGATCAAAGGTCAATGATGTGAACCTATGTCAAGAGTGAGAGAATATGTCATTAAGGTATACAGATCTCAAGGTACTAAATATTGTTTCTAAGACTATTTCCTGGATGATGAGCTGATGTCGACAGGAATAGTCTTGTCGAAGGAGGGCCATGATGAGTCCCACGTCGACGACACGAAACTCGGAACATAGTTCTGGAACGATGTGAATGTAGTAACCATATGACTAACTCAAAGATACTGACACAAAGACTGTGTAGACTACAAAGGTAAAACTTATTCAAATCCCCTTTGAACATTGGGCGGCATGAGAAAAAGACTTGGCAGCATGACTAAACGGGACAAACACACAATGCGATAGTGGACAATGCATTCTTTTGAAAGACTCAAAGGAGTGACATGACTCATGAAAGTGGATCATCACAAAGATCAGCTGAATACCCAATTGACTAACATGATGTGTAGGCAAGTGCCATGTTCAAAGGTAATGACAAACAACTGCCATTATTTACAAGATGATTCCCTTCCCATTTCCCCCATCATGATCGATGAGTGCCTCTTTTCGGTTTTACGAGTTCAAAGAGAGTAACAAACACTCGATAAAGCTTGTCAGAAGACAAGTCCAGACTCATATATTTTACGAACCTGAGAGAGGAGGGGTTCGTTCCCAAGACGGGTCTCTCAATGTTTGATTTAACGAGTCCATTGAAAGAAAACTCGGTATCGTTCATGTTTAGAGAGTCTGAACGAATACGGAAGAAGACTCCAAAGGGGTCCTTTTTTGTATGATTTAGTCTCTAAGGCCCAAAAAGTGTAAAATCATACCTTAGAGAACTCTTCCAGTCATGATTTGCTGGAGTGTTCCTTTTTCGTAAATAGTCCTATCTGAACCGAAAAAGAGATAACCTACCGTCGGATGGACAACTCTTCAAATACTCTAATGAGCGTGAAGAAGACAAGATCACTTGACGATCTTTTCGTATTTAGGGATCCTGAAAAGAGTTTAAAGAGAACTCCATGAGGTTTCTTTACACGATGTCATATTTTACGAGCCTGAAAAGAATCGGAAACGGACTCGACATCTTTTTCGTTTTTAAGGAGCCTGAAAAAGAGGTGAAAAGGGGACTCCATGACGCTTCTTTACACAATGTTGATTTTTATGAGCCTAGAAAGAAACTTGAAATTGACTCGGACCTTTGATACTAGATTTTAACGAGCGTGACAAAGTGTCGTAATAAATGCTCATCGACCTTTTCCATTTTTCGAAAGTGCAAAAAATCCATAAACAAACTTTCCAAAGCCTCTTACTATAGTTCTCTTATCCTGAAAGCGACTCTGAAACAAGTGTTAAATGCATTTATAACTAGCATTAAGGGATTAGGACAGATAAAATTTGACTAAAATATGATTTTATAACAAAACTATAGTATGTCAGACCCAAAAATGCCTATATAAGTCATGTAAATGGTAAAAAACCAAATCATTTCACTATTTACCTATAGCAGAGAGCACTTGGAGCATTTTCTTAGCTAGATCTTCAGTAGCTGATACCAAGAGTTTCCACTGTCCATTTTTAGCATCGTCAGTTGTAGGTAATAGCTAGGACCCTTCTCTTTCATTTCATAACATTTATTTTGAGATTTGGTGGGGTTTTGGGCTCAGATGGCAACCCCTAAAACCTTAAAAGCGGGCACCGCAGCTACCCCTTGCAGGATTCACGGTACTACCGGAGAACCACGCCAATAACATAGTGGACAGGCGGTGCCACCACCTGTCTCCAACGGTGCACAGGCGGTGCCGGCCGTGGAGAATTTAAACTGATAGTATAAGCAAAATAAATTCATTCCTTTGATTTTTAATAATTTAAGGATGATTCTAATGCATACCATTATTGTTTTTGGCAGGTCTAGGTTGCTCAAAACATGGTGATATGGAAAGAAAGAACGCGTGAAAATGAGGATGCTATTGCTGAAAGAAATGCGGGTTGTATTGCCGCATTATGGGAATGTGGGCTCCTAAAGTTCTTCTGGACCCCAAGCATGGTTTCACATGAGCGGTTATTGGCACACATACTGCAGATGTGGAAACCAGCGTAGTAGTATTTTGAGGTGGGGGCCCATATCCTTATGGTGGAAGTAGAGGACATCTAATTCTTGACAGGTTTCTTGAGATGGGGTGCCCCCATCTCACTGATAGGATCCCGTGGAAGGGATATTACCACTCGAGAGCTTATAGATCGTCACTATGCACCAGGGATAGGTACATCGGGGAAGAAGATCCCCATCAAAGCAGTGACGGATAGGGCCCTACGGACCATCCTATTTACCATGCAGAGGGTGGCCGGGAGTCAGGGTGTGCACCAGGCTTCTAGGGCACACATGTTGTATGCCATAGAGGCCATGGCACCCACGGTGTTCAATTGGGCGGAATCCATGCTTCCAATCTTCAAGGATCAGCTGACTAAGTGTCGACAGGGAGAGCTAAAGTAGTTTGGCTTTGGTTCCATTTTAGCCTGCTTCTTCTTCGAGCGGGTTCCACAAATGAGACCTCAGGTGGTATTCTGGAGTCTGAGAACATGGGACCCCCATATGCTGAGGTGGGTCCAATTCATGGCTCGCACAGGAGCGGGTAGGGGAAGGGTGAAGTTCAGTGATCCGTTCTTCAGATGGCTACGAGATCAGATCCTCATGATTGAGGATTATGCTTATGCAGGCACAGACTTTACTAGAGATCTGGACCTACCACTCCCACCTGGCGGACAGTGGGGTGACATCGGTAAGAAGTAAGAAACCCTAAAATGGATGAAAATGCTTTTATGTTTTTTAATGTTTTGTATTTTTTATGTTAAATGACGAGACCTATATATTCTCATGCATATGTGGGAGCAGTGCGACCTGGAGGAGCATCTCCATTGGATAGGCGAGCTAGAGCTTGCTTTGTACCACGGGGTGATGATATCACCGGGGAGCTGGAGGAAAACCTGGAGAGGTTGACCTTGGATATCCCAGATGCTGACATAGATGACCTCCCGATGAGATATCAGAGATCCATAGTGGGAGTACCGGGTATATTCAGTAGGCTGCTACATAGAGTAGCTCGAGTAGTGATGTGCTATCACGAGCACCACTAGTGTATGAGATATGTACTGAAAGATGACAACTTCAGGATTTTGTATAATGATTTTGCCTAAAATCCTACGTGCTTCAGATGAGGTCTCGGGACCTATTTTTTGTAAAATTTTTCGTATATATATATACAGACTTTTACACGGTGTTTATATGTTTCAAAGGGAAAATGCATTTTCTATGAGTTTTATGTGTCTTTGAATGTTTATTTACAATGTACCATGTTTGATTTGGTGTCATGAATGGGCAATATACCGATCTAGGATGTAATTAGCCAATGAGTCAGCCACTACATTATGTTCCCTAGGGATATGCCTATAAGTAATAGTTTCAAGTGATCTTTCTAGCAAACGTAGTCTCCAGAAGAGGCGGAGGAGCACCAGGTTTCTAATGGTGTAGACATGGTTTAAATGGAAAACCATGAGCTGTGAGTCCATCAAGACTACTAGATCACGAACATCCTAGGAGGCAGCTTTAGTCAGAAGACCGATGATCGCTTCATACTCGACGATGTTATTAGTAATGGGACCTATACAAACCACTCCTGAACTGACCAAATCTTCAGCTGGGGAATAGAGGACCCAAGCAGCTGAGGCAAGATTCAAGGTGTGGTGGCAAGCACCATCAATGAAGCCGTAGAAAGCCATTTATATGACCAAAACATGGTATAAACAGATGCAGACACTAAACTCAAAAACCATCTTGAAAATACTAAAAGAACACTGAAAGTCAATCAATATACATATATACAAGATACTATCCAAGAAATACCTAGGCATAGTACCTTTTCAGGTACAACCCATTGCAAGTTTTCCCCAAAGGGATTCCATCATAATCAATGAGCTCGTAAGCTCCTTTCTCTAACACCTTAGAAATAATGAAAGGTCCGTACCACATGGACTCGAATTTACCCTTCCCTAGTTTGTCATATCCCTGATCATAAGTCAATATTAGGTCACCCTCGTTAAATACACGAGGTTGGACAGATTTATCGTACTGTGCCTTGACACGTTTCTTATGTGCCTCATTAGCCAAGGAAGCATCTCTTCGAGTCTCGTCAAGGTTACTCAAGTACAAAAATATTTCTTCCTCTGCGGAAGTGTTTGGGAGAAGTTCGACAACCAGTTGTAAGGATGGAATCTGACATTGAATCGGCAAGACAACCTCGAGTCCATAGACAAGTTGGAATGGCGTGAAACTAGTAGTTGTTTTCACAAAAGTCCGATAAGCCCAAAGAGTGGAGAAAAGAACGTGGTGCTAGTTGGATTTATGATCTCCAACCATCCGACGAAGCATAGTTTTCAAAACTTTGTTAATGGCCTCTACCTGACCATTAGCTTGCAGATAATACGGCATAGAGTTTTCATGGCAAAAACCTAGCTTGGCACTCAGTTCCTCCATCATTTGATTATGGAAATGGGATCTGTGATCAGTAACGATGGACTGCAAAACTCTGAATCTAGCTATGATATGATTGAACAAGAAGAGAGTGGCAGTATTACCATCTTCTACATATGTAGGCATGGCCTCAGCCCATTTTGTGAAATAATCAATGGCTACGATGATGTAACCATGCCCCCCGGCTGAGGTAGGCTTACAATGCATGAAGTCAATCCGCTAGTTGGCGAATGGGCCAACGACAAGGACGGGGTGTAGCACAGCAGGATGGGTGCACTTTTTAGGATAAAATTTTTGATAAGGTGGGAATTTCTTAACAGCCTCATGATAGTCTTTGAAGATAAAAGGCCAGAAATAGCTAGTGTGAAGGATTTTCTGGGTTGTAGCCATCCCAGATAAATGCCCGCCACATGCTCCAGAGTGGTAATCATTCAACACATGTTCAGCCTCCTCATGAGTGAGGCATTTCCGGAGAATAGAATCAAATCCCATGGCTATACAAGGTATCATTCAGGATAAGATAGTATTTCGCATGGTGACGGATACGGTGGTGATCATCGTGAGATAAATGCGGTTGAAATCATTGTGTTTGGAGATAAATCAACAAATATCCATACCAAGGATCAGTAGTGCTAATCAGGAACAGGAATTCATCTGGAAATGAAACACTGGGATCAGATTCCATTGTAGCATAGGGAAGATCACACATAATCTTTGCAAAGACCAAGGATTTCTTTGATGAGGGCTTGGAAAAATCCAGATCAAAATCCTGAAGGATAACGATCCAGCGGGAGTACTTGCCAGGGATAATTCTAGGGGCGAATTTTAGCCCAGTGGGCTATTTTTCCATGTTTTTCTCCCAAAAAAGATTCGTCATTTTTCATTTTTTGAAGCCCTATTTCGCCCAATTTTGATGGGGTAAAAATTTTTCACCCTAAAAATCGCCAAATTATTATATAAACGATATAAAATCCTTGGAAATTAAAATATTTTTTGAAAAATATTGCCAATCATTTTATAGTTGGCGTTTTAAGAATTGGTAATATTCGCCAACATTTATACACTTTTAAATAAGTATGGTTTCTTAAAATCATCCCTAGTACTTTCCCCCGAGCACCTGACGAGTCAGGATGTAATACATCGAGTCCTGGTCTGCCAATACGGTGGTAGTGTGGAGAAGAATGTATTGACGAAAATTTTGTACAGCAATGATCGTAGCCAATGCTAACTTCTCCACATGTGAATAACGTGTTTCGGAATCCATAAGATTCTTACTGGCATAATTAAATCATGTGCTCCTTACTGTGGAGATTGTCCTGCACTAGAAACATAGCGATGGGAGTAGCGGAGGCAACAATATACAAGAGAAAGTCCTCCGCTACTCCCATCGCTATAACATGTTTCAGAATCCATAAGATTCTTACTGGCATAATTAAATCATGTGCTCCTGACCGTGGAGATTGTCCTGCACTAGAAACATAGCGATGGGAGTAGCGGAGGCAACAATATACAAGAGAAAGTCCTTTGAATAATCTGGGGGGTGTATCATGGGTGAATGAGTTAGAGCATGCTTAATATTATCAAAGGCATGTTGGGCCTGGTCATCTTAGAAGAATGGACTATTCTTCTTGAGGAGATGCATATAACCATGTGTTTTCTCTGCGAAATTGCACACGAAACGACGGAGAAATTTTTCCTTCCCTTACAAACTTTGGAGTTCAAGGAGATTAGTTGGGGTTGGTATATCTAAAATAGTGGCAATCTTCAAAGGATCGATCTAGATGCCATCTTTGGATACCACAAATCCTAGCAGATGTCCCGTCTCAACGCAAAAAACACTTTTATGCGAATTGAGCCATATATTATAATGATGGAATCTCAGGAATATGTCTCTAAGATGACCAGGGTGGTCCTCCCGTCACTGTGAATGAGCAGGAAGGTTGTCAAGGTACGGTTCAACAATATGTTTAATATCGTGAAATGCATAGGACATCGCACGCTGGAACGTGGCTCCAACATTTTTCAAGCCGAAAGGTAACTTCTTATATGCAAAGGCTCCCCATGGGAAAATGAATGCCATCTTATGCTGATCAGAGGGTAATATCTCAATCTGATTATAGCCAGAGAAGCCATCCATGAATGAAAAGATGACACTTCCAGCATAGTTGTTGATAATCTGATCGATGTGCGGAGTCAAAAAGTTGTCCTTAGGACAAGCTTTATTCAAATCCCTAAAATTGATACAGACTCTAATGGTGCCCTACTTTTTATTGATAGGGACAACGTTCGATACCCATTTCGTTAGGGGTACAGGATAAATAAACCCAGCTTTGAGAAGTTTCTCAGTTTCAGCTTTAATAACTGTGGCCTTCCAAGGATGGACCTACCTAAGTTTCTTCCTGACAGGTTTAGCCATGGGATATGTTTCAATATCATGGACCACAATGGATGGGTCAATCCTAGACATCTCTTCATAGGACCAGACAAAAGTATCACGGAATTCCTTAAAAAGTTCCTTATATGCTTCAGATTCATCTGCCAAGCATTTTTGCCCAACATGAACCTGCTCGATAACATCAAGCTTGGTTGATATGTCAATCGGGTTCATCTGAGTAATGTTGCAAAGGTTTCCTTCAGAATCTGTATCTTGCAACAATATAGGACTTTGGGGAACGTTGACAATATCAGTAGTAAACAAGGATGCAAAATCATGGCTAACCAAACTGGTGTTGGGGAGGAACATCGATCTATGATGGTGATCCTCCCAAATGGGCTCATCCGTATTCATGATCTCCATAATGGACTCATTAGAAGGGAAAGTATCAGAGAGATAATCTAGAACAGGAAGAGAAGGTTCTAACCGGTACGATACATGTTAAGGATCCGAAGCCACTAGATGAAGGTCATCAGTGTGATCATCAGAAAAGGTTTGAATGGTGTCATACATAGCTTCATGTGGACTCAACGAGGTGGACTCAGCAACATGTTTTCCCTTAGGTTCATAATCAAATGAGGCAATCATATGGACTGCCAT
>LPNX011037143.1:628119-638650 GCA_001517045.1 Pseudotsuga menziesii | reverse complement strand
TGCCTACCCCAATCGACTGGTAAGGAGGAGGGGACTGGCCTAACATGGGGATGTTATTAGCCGTGGAGGTAGTAACATCCGACGTACAGAAATCAAGTTGATCAATAGTAGCAATTCTCTCTAGATGCGGGAATTGGATTGTTCAGAATACTGTTGAGGCAACAACAGTCATGGCATAGAACCAATTCCTTCCTAAAAGGAGGTTGTAATCTAAAGGGGCATATACCACTTCTACTTGGATGGAAATGGTTTTTCCCCCCAGCTCGACCACTAGGGATGATATGATACCATGGGGTTGGAAACCCTGTCCATCAAAGGCTTTAAGGGTCATATGTGATGTGACAAGCTCGGGAGAGCCAAGAGGCTTCCAACAAGTCAGAGACAACACCGAGGTTGAAGCTCCTTCATCTAGTACCGTTTGAAAGACTTTATTTCCCACTACTTTCGTAATGACCTGAAAATCAAGTTTATGCGGTAATCTAGGCTTGTAGTTCTCAACATTGAAATGAATCAAGTTAGTGTTATCTGGGTCTAAATTTCCTAATGTTGTCAACAAGTTCTTGCACTGTGTAGGGAAACTTTGGAGTACCTCTAAGGTAAACATCGCATAAGGTGCCTGAGCGAGATATTCAACTATATTATAAAATTGAGCAGCTCGGGCATTTGGATTAAAGACAGCCTTCCGAAGAGTACTCTTAGGTGGGCGCAAAATTATGTCGAGAGTAGGCTTCTCGATAGATAAGGGGACACCAGACGAGAATTCCGGAGAACTAGTAGAGGAAACTTTCCCTAAAGAAGATTGATCTTCTTTCTTATTTGGGGGTTTGTCATAATTCTAACTTCAAGTTTGCAGATTGATGGTATCTGAGGGCATCATACAAATTTCCTCTGATGAAATAGAGTTACCCTGACTAGACATGTGGTCTATCAGTTGTTGTTGAGAGGAAAAAGGATCCGTAAGTATTGCGGGTGTGGGATTGGACTTCAGAAACTGAGAGATTTTGTCTCGATGAGGACACTCCTTTGAAAAATGGTCACCACCGCATAGCAGACAGGGATATTTTTCCTTCATTTTCCCTTTGTTGTTATCACTATTGGTTGGTCATGGAGTCTCCTATTGGTTTCCATGTTTTTTATTTCAATATTTACCTTTCTTCTTATTATTACCCGAGGTTTGAGTACTTTGAATAGAATTGACCTCGGCGGAAACCTTAGGATTCGAAGGAGTAGGGGTGGCATTTTGGGTTTTCTTGGAAGGTTTTGCTATGGACGAGGACTGGATTGAACCAACAATCCCATCAACAGGTACTTCTGCTGGTGGCTTGGTAGGATCAATGCTGGGGCGAGGAGCTTGAGGACTCAAGTCATAAAGAGTTCCAGACTGGGAATAGACCAAGTCTAGGTACTGAGCCTGACTAATAGCCTTCTCTTTGATAACGGCACCGCCCATAGCCACATCTCGGGCAATAGGAGGCAACAAGGATTTCATGAACCAATCAGCTAGTAACTGATCCAGAATGGGGGTCTTAATAAGCCTTCTCCGCCTTCTCCACTCATTAATATGATCAGAAATGTGGGTGGAGGTGTTCTGTTACAAAGAGGTTAAAAGATCAGTGACCGTTTCATAAAGAATAGGGAGCTGAAAGTGTGTAAGAAACACGGTTTCCAATGAGCCAAAATCCATAAATGAATGTTGTGGGAGTTCGATGTACCACTTTGCGGCCGTACCAGTCAAATTTCGTTGAAAGAGTCTTAACCGAACAGAATCATCCATGAGGGAGTTAGAAGAACACCACAAATGAAATGTCATAACATGGTTCTTCGGATCATCTCCCTGCTTCCCATCAAATTTCGGGATATTCGATGGTAACTTTACTGAAATGCGAGGCCATGAGGGATTGTGTCGAATGGGGTCATTAATTAGCTTGGAAAAATCAGGCAAGTCCAAAGTTGCTAGGAAAGGTAACTGTTGATTGGGTTGCACATACTAGTAATATTGATATGGCATATAATTACCAATAGGACCATAAGGTGACTGAAAAACAGGTTGTTGTGACGAAGAACTATCGAAAAATCTGCCCATAGGGGGTTGATTTCTGGGATCAGGACCGCTAGGACCACTAGGGCCTCCAAGAGGAGGACCACCAGGGCCACCGGGACCACCAGGACCACCAGGAGGTGAACCACTAGACCCTCTAGAGCCACTAGGAGGTAAACCTCCAGAGCCTCCGGAACCACTAGGCGGAGGGCTACCAGACCCTCCAGAGCCATAAGGAGGAAAGCTACCAGGCCCCATGGGACCACTAGGACCATAAGGAGGAAAGTTGTCAGATCCTTCGGGACAATTAGGCCCCTTAGGGGGAGGACCTCTGTAAGGTGGTCCTCGGGCACCTCCTACATTATGTATAGGTATCCCCCCTGTAACCGGCATGTAAGACTAGTTGGGTTGTCCCCATGGTGTAAAAGTGTTACTAGAGTATGTAATTCCAGCGTAAGGCATTCCTATAGGATTGGATGGATGATTACCTACAGGTATTTGATAACCATAACCTCCAGAAGACTAAACAGTTACAAGTTGTGCCCTCGAGGGATGACCTAAACTGGATGGGGGATTCACCACATTAGTATGGGTGGGAGGGACATAAACTGTAGATGGTTCTATGTTAGAGGTCTGCCCTTGTCTAGGTACAATTTCGGTGCCAAATAATGTAGGTCATGCCGGGGGTTGCCCCCCGGCACTAGAAGGTACTGATGAAATGGGAATTGAAGGTTGAGCCCCAGGTGCAGAAGACTTGGGAGGATTAGGAACATACATAACATGATAGGAGACAAGGGTGGTAATTTGACCTGGGTTATGTGGTGTTACTGCATGATCTATAATCGGTTCTATGGGTCTCATAGAATTGGCAAGTGAATGATATCCCACAAGAATAGATGTGGAACGTGATGGTGTTGGTCCTAATAGTTCATCTATCTACTTATCAATCTTTCATGCACGGAGAATGGCAGCACGGTATTTCCTACGTTCTTATTCATCTTCAAAAGAGTTTAAATGGGTGTCAAATGAGGCAATGGCCTGTCCTATAGAGGTATCCCAAAATGGAGCATTGGGACCATAATCTGAACGGATTGTATCGCCAACATGACCTTACATGGGAGAATGGAACGATGTATTTCCCCTAGAAGGTTCTTGGACCAAGGGAGGCGAGTGTGAAGAATATGGTACTCCACTTTTTGCAACCACATTATCTCTCACTTGGGAGGTGGTAGCAGCTCCTTGGTCGATAGCTTCCATTAGATTTTCTCCTGAACCAGGAGTAAAATTGGGTGGCAAGCCTCGTACTCTTCTGGATTGTCTTAACTCAGCTAGTTTGTATAGTTCCTATCTAACCTAGGGTCTGAAAATCTAGAAAACACACCAAAATACTTCCCTACACAAGCTATAGGTTAGAACAAGCACACTTAAAATGATAGGAGGAGTTCAAAAAGTCAGGTCTCTCACCAGGATTGTCAAGAAGGCGCCACTCGCGATATACCTCGAGGGTACGTGCGTAGTAATCTCCCCGAATGATGTTTTTGGTGTATGTCTCCAAACAAGACGACCAAAGGGCTTTTCTCAGATAGATAAGGTATCCTAGTGGAGTCTCTCGATAAACTCAAGGTACGTGGGAGCTCAAATCGGTAGTAGTGTTGTCTAATGCATAACCGTACACAAGGAGCCTTCCGATATACAATCAAGTACGTGAAGTACCTTTTTATATACTTCAGGGGTACATGAAAGGCCGTTCGATATACCGATGGTACGTGGAAGAACCGCGTGAGTCCCAGGATGTAATGCTAACAAATAATGACAGCTCCTACGCTTAACGACGCCCGAACATGTCTCTAACCTATCACTCCAGTTGCTACGTAAATTTTAACCTATAACTCCTGTTAATTTTAAAGTGGACGGTTAAGTAAATGCATGATGTTTTGACAGAAAATACGTAAAACCATGCAGTATGCTTGTGCAAATGTTCACTTTACTGTTCAGTATGCCTACTTACGGGAGGGAAGAGAGGATTTTCTTTTGTTTCAAAACCAAAAAATATTTCCAAACAACGGTCATGAACACAAAAACAAAGACAAGCAATACCTTTTCTAAACTGATTTCTCTTTTCTAAAAGCAATGAGAAGGGGAAGAATCTCTTTTCCTAAAAGAAAAACAAGAAGCACACCTATATGCAAATGCACTCTATTTTTTCAATTTTCTCAAAACATAAGAAAATCTAACTTAAAACTACCATTTTTATTTTATTTTGATTGAGATAGTTCTAAATGCATAAGAGACGAAAGAACATGAAGATCCTAAAAGCTTATAAAGCCAATTAGAAAACCAATGTTCAACGCTCAATGATGATATCCTAGTCTCAGTCAAAAAATTTCTTTTTTAAAAGAAGAAAAAAGAAGTTTACTATGCAAATAAAAAATGAAACCTAGAAGCAAATTTGGTGTTCTTCTTTTAGTCTATATAACAGAAACAAAAGAGATCTTACTAATACCCTAATCTTTCAAAAAACAAGAAATCCTTTTGCAAACACAACCAACAAGCATAGAAGCATATGAACAATCAAAAGACGTAATCAAACTTTTGAATTTCCACTCAAATCAATCTTAAATCATAAAATTATCAAGCCACAAACATCAGATTCTGTAACACAAGTTTGATAAGCAGAACTAAAAGCAACAAAACTCAAATTTTTATAAAAAAAAATGAGGAAAAAGGCTTTGAATGATGCCTACCTGGCACCGCGCTTCTCAGGTGTTGACAGTGCGTTTCTAACCCAGCACCGCTTCTTGCCAACAGGATATAGGCGGTGGCACCGTGTACTTCCCACTTTATTCAAGAGGTGGCACTGCTCCTCGTACACAACACAGGCACGGTTCCCTATAGATGACCAAAACACAAAGAGAATGATGGGTCAAGTCATAAAAAGACTAGATCAAGCTGAATACTGCTAGATTGAGTATGAAAATGGAGCATAAAAGGTCGAAATGACACAGATCTGAACAGATCTGGAAGTTTCAAACCCAAATAGACTAAGTCAGAAAGTAGATCTAACTGAAGAGAGTTGAAGAAAGAGCCTGGATTCGGACAAGAGTTGGAGACTGAGGAAGATCAGAACAACTGATACACTATTTCCTAGCGGAGTTGCCAGATTTGTTAGCTGGAATATTTCACCTCCCGTGAACAACAAGGTGTTCCACTGGTCTGAATTGTTTAGATCCAGAAGAAATAGAGGACAGAGGCTGAAGACTCTCCCTAGACGACGTAAATACCTGGAATTTGATGCTTCGATCATTACCCTATGTACCTGCAATAAGCTTCAACATGCAAACACATTGAAACTACCATAATATAATCTACTAATCCATGTTAGTGACTAAGGAATCTAACAACATACATGTGAAATCAAAAAACAACAATAATGTGGGACAGAAATCAACTTGCATTAATTTAAAACTAGAGAAGTTTACAACCAAGCCTTAGTGTTGACATGCATATCCATGAAACCAAGTATTCTCATCCCCAAAAGCTCCGACTCTAGCTCTCTATGCTCTCCTAAATGGTCTTGGGCCAAGTAATCAATCCAACAGCATAACAATACCTTAAGAGTTCTCCCCTCAACCATGGCTATGAGCTCATATTTATAAGGCTTAATGGATAGGGTAGGTTGAGAGATTAGTGGGTGAGGTGGCCTCTAAGATCCTAGGATGAGGGATCTCGAGCTTAACTAAACCACAATAGTAGGGATAAAGGAGGACACGAGGCTTATCATCTAGAAGCCTTGAGAAAATTCTCTTTTTCCCTTTTTACCCAGGGTACCGCGTTTCTCCTTCAATGATATAGCGGTTCTGGTGAGAAACGCTTATGGACTAGGGGCCATAAGCGGTGGCACCGCTTGTGGGAAATGGGAGATAGGCGGTGCGGACAAGGTACTGCTCCTGGACAACAGAGGAAGCAGAGTGCTGGGAATTTTCATGAAATATTGACAATTAGCATGGGTTTCCACTCCAAGTGTTGGGATTCAGGGCAAGTAGGTATGTCAAAAGTCTTATCACATGATGGTGACAGGATTTTGGTATAACACAAATTCTAAAGGAAACCATTGCAACATTACTCAAACAAACCCAATTGACATATCAGCCAAGCTTGGTACAATCGAGCATGTTCACGTTGGGTAGAACTGCTCGACAAACGGATCTGAAGCATACAAGGCATTTTTCAAAGAATTCCGCGTATTTTTTGCCTGGTCTTATGAAGAAATGTCGGGGATAGACCCATCCATTATGGTCCATGAAATTAAAACCTATCCCACTGCTAAACTTGTTAGGAAAAAACTAAGGCATGTACATCCATGAAAGGCTGCAGCTATTAAAGCTGAGATAGAGAAACTTCTCAAAGCTGGGTTTATTTATCCCGTACCCCTGTTGGAATGGGTATCGAACGTTGTCCCTGTCAATAAAAAGCAGGGCACCATTAGAGTCTGTATCGATTTTAGAGACTTGAATAAATCTTGTCCCAAGGACAACTTTCCTACTCCACATATCGATCAGATTATTGACAACTGTGTTGGAAGTGTCATATTCTCATTTATGGGTGGCTTTTCTGGCTATAATCAGATTGAGATATTACCCACCGATTAGCACAAGACGACATTCATTTTCCCATGGGGAACCTTTGCGTATGGGAAGTTACCTTTTGGCTTGAAAAACGCCGGAGCCACTTTCCAGCATGCGATGTCCTATGCGTTTCATGATATTAAACATATTGCTGAACCATACCTTGACAACCTCCCTGCTCATTCACAGCGATAGGAGGACCACCCTAGTCATCTTAGAGATATTTTCCTAAGATTCCGTCAATATAATATATGGATCAACTCGCATAAATGTTTTTTTTGCATTGAGACAGGACGTCTGTTAGGTTTTTTGGTCTCTAAGGATGGCATCCGGATAGACCCTTTGAAAATTGCTGCCATTTTAGCTCTACCAGCCCCAACTAATCTTCTTGAACTCCAAAGTTTGCAAGGGAAGGCAAACTTTCTCCACTGTTTCATGTGTAATTTTGCAGAGAAAACGCATGGTTATATGCGTCTCCTTAAGAAGGACACTCTGTTCTTCTAGGACGACCAATTCCAACGCACCTTTGATAATCTCAAACATGCTCTAACTCATTCACTCGTGATACACCCCTCGGATTATTCAAAAGACTTTCTCTTGTATATTGCTGCCTTCACTACTACCATAGCCATGGTTTTGGTGCAGGAAAATCCCAATGGTCAGGAGCACATGATTTACTAAGCTAGTAAGAATCTTATGGATTCTGAAACCTGATATTCATGCATGGAGAAGTTAGCATTGGCCACGGTCATTGTTGTACAAAAATTTCGTCACTACATTTTGCTCCGTGCAACCACTGTATTGGCAGACCAGAACCCTATGTATTACATCCTGACTCGTCAGGTGCTCGGGGGCAAGTACTCCCGATGGATAGTCATACTACAAGAGTTTGATCTGGAATTTGCCAAAGCCACATCAAAGAAATCCTTGGTCTTTCCTGACCTCATGTGTGATTTTCCCTGTGCTTCGATGGAATCTGAGCCCAGTGATTCATTTCCCGATGAATTCCTGTTCTTGATAAGCACTATTGACCCATGGTATGGATATATGCTTATTTATCTTCAAACGCAAAGATTTCAGCCAAATCTATCCCATGACGATCGCCATCGTATCCGTCACCACGTGAAATACTGCCTCATCCTAAATGATACCTTTTATAGATGTGGGATTGATTCTATTCTCGGGTGATGCCTCACCCATGAGGAAGCTGAACATGTGTTGAATGATTGCCACTCTGGAGCATGTGGCGGTCATTTATCTGGGATGGCTACAGCCCAGAAAATCCTTCATGTTGGCTATTTACGCCCTTCAGTCTTTAAATATTGTCATGAGGCTGTTAAGAAATGCCCACCTTGTCAACATTTTTATCCTAAAAAGCGCTCGCATCCCGCTCCGCTACACCCCATCATTATCGTTAGCCCATTTTCCAAATGGGGGATTGATTATATGCATTGTAAGCCTACCTCAACCGAGGGGCATGGTTACATCATCATAGCCGTTGACTATTTTACAAAATGGGTTGAGGCCATGCTTACATATGCGGAAGATGGTAAGACTACCGCTTATTACCACCTAAGTTGTACTTAGTGGTTTTTTATCAAGTGGGCCTGGTGAACTGAACAAGGATAACTTGTTCGAACTTCAGAGAACCTTTAGTCTTGCTTCTGGGAAGCTTTGTTGTACTATATCACATGTTCATACCCCATGGGGGAATTGTAATAAATGTTCTAGCATGATAGTGTCTGTAAAAGACTCGGTCTCTTAGACTTTATTTGTCAATCCGATCAGCCCAGGGTGTTTTTTCCCTTGGTTATTATTGGTTGTTGAATAAACGACTGATAATTTCTGAGTTTTTCACTCCATACCTCCAAAGTTGGGGTGCTTGGATTGGAATTTTGGCCTATTGAGGTTATTAGAGTCTATGTGTCAATGTATAAACATGCTAGACATCATGGTTGAGTCATATGAACATGTCTAAGTCCCCCTAGGTTTTTTCAATTTTTCAATTTTTTAATTTTTTCAGTGTATTTTATTAAAATTTAATTTTTCCAAAACTTTGGCTATTTTTTAATAGTTTAATTGGAAAAAATGATTTTGTAATAAAAGTGGGCCAAATAATCAGTTTCAGTCATGTAGGTGCTCATTTTCAAGCTAAGAGCACCATGTAAACCCATGGACCCACTTTTTCCTAGTTTTGAGTGATTTTCCATCACTCAGGTCAGAAAGCCCCAAAAATCAATTATTGATTATTTTAATTAATAAATTGATGAATAATGGAGCAAATCCAAAATCATAAATCAGCAGATTCTCAGTCGATTTGATTGAAATCAGTCAGATCTGAAGCAGATTCACTGGATCTGACAAATCCTTGACTGAAGGAGGTGATCAAATTAGAGCCAGAGTTGATCTTCAGCATCCTTTATGGGGAATTTTTCCCTTCCTCTCTCCTCCACACGTTTTTGGCTCATCTGGATGAGTTTTGGTGGATTCTTCAGTCAACAGGTTGAGGTGTCAGTCAGATCAGCCCCCCAATTGACAGCTGCACTTAGTGAGACTCAGATCTAGCTCAGCTAGACACAGATCAGGCATTGATGGACTCTCCTTTAGCTGATTTGATGTGTCTCCTTGGGATTTGTGCCCCCCTTGGGCTAGATGTCCTATTTTTTGTATATATCCTGGTTGAGGCTCCCTCTTCCAAGCTAGTTAGAGTTGGATTGAAGGGATTTCTATTGTAATATTGTTGTAATATTTTGATTGTTGAAATAAAGAAGCTTTGGAGGCTAAATTGTGTAATGCTCCCATGTGTGTGGATTAAGCATTGTCTTACGGCTATTGATGTTGCCGGCTTTTCTCTCAATTTCTGCATCTGAACCCTGTCTGGCTTGAACGATTCAGCTGAATCAATAGGAGTATAGTTGGGCAAGTAAGGTTACTTATTTTTTCTATATCGCATAGCATATATGTTTGAAGATATAGATTATACATGTTTAATAAGTTTATTTGCATGTAAATTTTTCCTCTTTTTCATAGATATATCCAGATCTCATGAGGTTTCGTGCAGGATTGTGTGTTTAGCTTTCAGGTAGCAAGGATTGGATGAGCTGTGGATATAGTTTGAATCCACTGTACATCCAAAAAATTTGTGAAGGCATTTCCCCTCTGTATTCCACTAACAAGTTTCCATTGCATATCCATCCAACAACGACCTTTCCCCTTCTCTTCCTCCTTTCTTTAAAAAAATCAATCTTCCGGTTACCTGTCTCTTCCTCTTATGATCAGATCTAGTTATAAGAATTGAATATATATTATTAGATCTATTTCATAAGATTATTTCTTCTTAGATCTGCAATTTCATAAAGAGTATCATTTCATAAAGATAGATCTAGGTGTAGGAATTGCCCTTTTTGCAAGTAGCTAAGTCATAGATCTAAAACTTGCTCATAAGGTAGTTTCTTTTTCATTCTTTAAAGATTCATATTCTGAAATAAAGTGCACATCTTATTGGCTACCCAAACAGCAAGCCAAGATCCCAAGGAAAGCTTGCTTTCCTTGGTTCCTTTTTGCATATCTAGATTACCCCATTTTAACAAGTTTTAACTTAGTTTTTTTTTGTTAAACGTAAGCTGACCCAAAGGTACTTTCAGAGTACTTTGGGGAATATTTTAGTCTAATATGCTCGCTGGTTTTTAGCAGGTTTGACAGAAGAGAAAGGAAGCTGCTGTTCGAAAGTGGCCTTAGGAGTGTTCAAATCCCCCCAGGGGTCTCCCATTTGACTAAAACCTTTAATTTTCGCACTTTGTAAGCTCTTGATTTCACTCTGTATAAGGATCAAGAGGAATTATATCAGTTCTCTGATATTGTAATCACT
>LPNX011037143.1:514425-619801 GCA_001517045.1 Pseudotsuga menziesii | reverse complement strand
TTAGACATTTTATTTCTATTGCATATTGGGAAAGATTGATTTCTGGAGTCAAGCTGTCTATTGTGGTACCCCAAGCCATAGGAATTTCTCTCCGTAACACCCTTCGACCAGTGAAGAGGACGCTACCCTGGCGTTAACCATCCAGGCTAAGAGCCCCATGAACATGTGCATTCATAGTTTTTGCAGAAATGCTGAAATAAAATGCTTTGAACTAAAACATGCATACATGATCATTTATCGTACAGCAGAAGCAAACATATGTTCATATAAGCATTCAACATGTTCATCACAATCATTAACAGTAAATAGGATCGCAAAAGTAAAATAGACAAGGTTACTTATCTTATGAGAACTCGTTCCACAACCAGCTACGTCGCTGCAACGTTCCACCCAACCATAGGCCGTCGTACTCCTTAATCTCTCAGCAACGCTACACCCCCGAGCTGGGCATGATTCTCCAAGGAATAGGGAAAAAGCAGGCTTACACATAGCCAAGGATACACAAACATAGCCAAGCCAACACAGTTGGGTTTATCAGGCCATTAACAAGACAACCAAGCCAGCATGGTCAGGTTTATCAAGCCATCAAGGAGCTAAGAAAGGCTAAATGCTAAGCTGGTGAGCCCATTATAGAGCTAGGAACACCTACACTAGAACTAGCCTGACTTCTAAGACACCCACACACACTTAACACAAGGAATTAGTCGCTTCTCTGCTACATAGTCCCTCAGGCCCTGCCTTCCCTTCCAGTGCTATTCAGGGGTTGTGGAGAAGAAAGCCATCCCTCTAGCTCTGTCTGCGTGGTTTCCAAACACACCAGGTTTATTAAGCAAACCAAGCCCCCATCCATGCTCCCAACACAGTCCAAAGACCAACCATTGCACGCATGCAACTAATCAGCAATTACAGCTTAACAGGGGAAAACGACTCCAAATAGTCTACAGAAGCCCAAAAGCGTAACAAAATACACAACCAACAAACGTGGGGAACAATAGCCCGTTCTGTACAAATGAAGCCACTAGGGAAAACTTTACGCAACCCACACTGGGGATGAAAATGCAGTCTCCCAGCCTGTGCGTAAGGGAACTTGCACCAGACCCCAAAATACAGAGGGAAAACACACCCGATTCCACTCTGTGGAAAAATGTGAATGACAATCGATAAGCGACTCCCCTCCTAGCTGTGTGAGAGAAAACAGAATAGATTCTTGTGCGCGTCAATGAACAGACTCCCGTTCCCAAAACGTAAAGAAGACCACAAAAAACACAACGTAAGGTAGACCACAGCAACACAACGAATCTTGAGGAGCATGATGGCAACCATAACTCACAGGAAGAACAACGGTCCCAATCTCAACATCGAAATGACAGAAAATTACACAGCCATACCAGTCTGTGAGGAGATCATAGAGCCGAAAACGTGAATGGCCCTTCACAGGAAAATCGTGGATGAAAGAGCACGTCTCCCAGCTCGCTGTGTGAGTCCAAACTAGGAAAAATCCTGTGCGTGAAAATAATGAACAGACAATGGTTCCTACGTGAGGATGAATAGCTCCGCCTATGCGTGTGGATGAATAGACAACGGCGAGATTGCGTAGTCGTCATTCTTCTACCCAACGTGAGGTTCCATCCACTGGTGGAGTGTGCATGTGGGAAAGGACTGACATCTCTGCCACACTCCACTCCCAGCCATAACTGCCTCAACTAACAGTAGCAATTTTTAATGGAGGTGGTTGGATAAGACAAGGAAAGATGACACATGGATTTTTCGCTCATTGCCCAACGTTTGACATTCCCCCACCCTTATCCTTGTGAAAATCATGTTCCTTCTCAATTTAGTTGCCGCGAATGTAGCTAGTTGGGTTATTTAATTAAAGATGCATATTTACATGATGACAAAATTAATATATGCCACATGCCTCGATATACCATCAGTGACAATTTCAACCCGAAACATAGCATAACCAATCAATGGTGGGGCCTTGGCCTTTAGCTCCGCACCATGATTATTTACAATATATACATCATATACATCTAATGCAATGGGTCAAAACCGGGGTGTTACCACGGTGTTACATGAGACATATAAACACCAGGTAAAAGTTTGTATATATATATATATATATATATATATATATATATATGAACATGTTTACAAAAAATAGGTCATGAGACCTCATCTGAAGCACGTAGGCTTTCAAGTAAAAATCACCATACAAAAGCCTGAAGCTATTAGCTTTCATTAGATACATCATGCATACATTGTCTAGTGATGCTCATGGTAGCACATCACTTCCCAGGCTACTCTACGTAGTAGTCTACTAAACCGACCCGGTACTCCTGCTATAGGTCTCTGATACCTCAGAGGGAGGTCATCAATGGAAGTGTCAGGGATGTCTAGGGTCAACCTCTCCAGGTTTTCCTCTAACTCCCCAGTCACATTATCACCCTACAGTAGGAAGCAGGCTCCAACTCGTCTATCCAATGGGGAAGCTCCCCCAGGTCGTGCTGCTCCAATGTTTACATGAAAATATTTAGGTCTCATTACTTAACATAAAAAATAAAACATAAAAAAACATAAAAACACTATTTCGATTTAGGGTTTCTTGCTTCTTACCGATGTCACCCCACTGTCCACCAAGTGGGAGAGGTAGGTCAGGGTCTCCGTTGAAGTCCGTACCTGCATAAGCATAATCCTCCACCATGAGGATCTGATCTCTCAGCCATTGGAAGAACGGGTCACGAAAATTCACCTTCCCCCTTCCCGCTCCAGTATGGGCCATAATCCGGACCCACCTCTGCATGCGAGGGTCCCGCGCTCTTAGCTCTATAAAGACCATCTGGGGTCTCATCTGTGGTACCCACTTGAAGAAGAATCAGGATAGAATGGAACCAAAATCAAACTGCTTCAGTTCCCCCTACTGACACTTGGTCAGCTGATCCTTGAATATCGGAAGCAGGGCTTCCGCCCAGTTCAACACTGTAGGCACCATGGCCTCTATGGCATAGAGCATATGTGCCCTAGAAGCATGGTGCACTCCCTGGCTTCCCACCACTCTCTGCATCGTAAACAATACAGTCCATAGAGGTCTGTCCATCACTACCCTTATGGGGATTTCCTTCCCCAATGTCCTTGTCCTTGGAATACAGTGATGGTCTATCAACTCTTGTGTGGTAATATCCCCTCCTCAGGAACCTGTCAGCGAGATGGGGGAACCCCGTATTGAAAGTCCAGTCAAGAAGTAGATATCCTCTACCTCAATTGTCAGAATATGAGCCCCAACCTCAAAGTGTTGTTGCTCTGGATTCCACATCCGGAGTATATGCTCAAGCAATCGCTCGTGTGATACTATACTGGGAGTCCGGAAAATTTTTAGGAGTCCACAGTCTCGTAATGCAGCTATGCAACCCGCATTCCTTTCGGAAAAAATGTCATCATTATCATGTTGGCTTTCCTTCCATATCACCATTTTTTATCAGCAAGAGCTTTCCAAAAACAATCACAAGACCCATTAGAATCATTCTTAATCATTCAAATCAAAAGAAATGATCTAGTTTTGCTTGTGTCAATAGTTTTACATCTTCATGACTAACACCGCCTGTGCGCCATTGAAGACAAGAAGAGGCACCGCCTGGGCGCTTTGCTTTCGGCGTGGTTCTATCGAGGTACTGTGTATCCTATAAGGGATAAGCATGGTGCCCACTCCCCCAATTTTAGGACTTGCCATACAAGCCCAAAACACCATTCAAAATCAAAATTGAGACTATGAAAAGGAAGAGTAGGGTTTGAAATGTTACCTGGAACTGAAAGCACTCGAATCTGACGATGGAAACTCCCGATATCAGCAACTAAAGATCTGACTAGGAAAGTGCTGCAAATGCTCTCCACTATAGGTAAATAGTAAAATGATTTGATTTTTCACTATTTACATGACTTTTATACACATTTTTGGGTTTGACATGCTATCGTTTTGATTTAAAATCGCTTATTACTCAAAATTTATCAGTCATAATCTCTTAATGTTAGTTATTGGTGCATTTAACACTTGTTTTGAGTCGTTACAGGATAGAAGAACAGTTGCAGTAGAGTCTTGGGAGTTCGTTTTTTGACTTTTTTGTACTACCATAAAATGGAAAAAGTCGTTGAGAGTTTATTACGACACTTTGGTCGTGCTCTTGAAACCCAATATCAAAGGTCCGAGTCCGTTTTTTATTCTTTTCAGGCTCGTAAAATATCTCATAGTGAAAAGAGACCTAATGGAGTCTTCTTTAAACTCTTTTCGGGCTCCTTAAATATGAAAAGATTATCGAGAAATCTTGTTTTCGTCACGCTCGTTAAAGAATTTGAAGAGTCATCTCTCCGACGGTAGGTTATCTCTTTTTCAGTTCGGATAGACTATTTATGAAAAAGGAACACTCCAGCCAACCATGACTGGAAGAGTTCTCTAAGGTATGATTTTATACTTTTTCGGGCCATAGGGACTAAATCATATGAAAAAGGACCCTTTGGAGTCTTCTTCCATGGTCGTTCAGACTCTCTAAACATGAACGATACCAAGTTTTCTTTCATTGGACTCATTAAATTAAACATTGAGAGACCCATTTTTGGGAACGAACCCCTCCTCTCTCAGGTTCGTAAAACATATGAGTTTGGACTTGTATTCGGATGAGCTATACCGAGTGTTTGTTACCCCCTTTGAAATCGTAAAATCTAAAAGAGGCACTCATCAACCATGATGGGGAAAATGGGAAGGGAATCATTTTGTAAATAAATGGCAGTTGTTTGTTGTTACCTTTTAACATGGCACTTGTTTGCATATCATTTCAGTCAATTGGGTATTCAGCTAATCTCCATGACGATCCACTCTCATGAGTCATGCCACTCCTTTGAGTTTTTCAAAAGAATGCATTTTCCATTGTCGCACTGTGTGTTTGTCCCGTTTAGTGATGCTGCCAAGTCTTTTGTTGTCATGGCCGATGTTGAAAGGGAAGTTGAAGAAGTTTTTCCTCTGCAGTCAAAACGGTCTCTGTGTCAGTATTTTTGAGTCAGTCCTATGGTTACAACATTCACATTATTCCAGAACTATGTTCTGAGTTTCGTGTCGTCGATGTGGGACTCATCACGGCCCTCCTTCGATGAGACTATCCCCGTCGACATCAACTCATCATCCGAGAAATAGTCTTAGAAACAAAAACTTAGTACCTTGAGATCTGTATGCCTTAATGACAGATTCTCTCCCTCTCGACATAGGTTCACATCATTGACCTTTGATCGATAGAATCGATTGGGTGTTCGACATCAGAACATCTATTCACACACAGTAGATTGTACTAGGGTACCTTGGGAATCATTGACATCAATGGTGATCTCCCTCACGCTTGTTAACGGTTCACATCATTGGCCGGTAATCAAGTGTTTTCTACCATGTTCGACTTCAGATCATTGTAATCACATGGATAGAATCGTACTTTGTGGAAGGCAAGACGAAGACCCTGGGTATTTGTTTAAGCGCTCATTGCTTTTCCTCAGGTTGCGATGGGGTTTTGTATATATAGCATGGATTCACATTTGTATGGTCGTGGATATGCTCAAATTTGCATCTGTATGACATAGATCTACGTTGTATGTCTGGTAGCTATGTCCAAGTTTGAGTCCTTTATCACATGGATCTATGTTGTATTTTAGTAGCCATGCTTGTTTATTCCTCCCATGGATCTACCTTGTATTGGTCTGCAGCCATGAGTTGGTTACTTGTGTCTATGAGTCAAAAATATTGATGTACTACAGATGCCTACTTGACGACATGCTCTGATCAAGCTGACATTTTCACCTCGAAGTGACAACTTGTTCTCTCAAAGCTCTCGTTTATCATATCCCTCTAAGACTCACGCTTTGGGGGGCATTCTGTTATACCCAAATCCTGTCACCACCATGTGATAAGACCTTTGAATTACATGTTTTCCCTTAATCCCAGCACTTAGAGTGGAAACCTATTATGTTTTTCAGTTCTACATGAAAAAACTCAGCACCACACTTTCCCTGTGAACCATGAGCAGTACCTTGCTCACACCGCCTGCATCCTGTTTTCCATAAGTGGTGCCACCACCTGTGGCCTTTGGTCCATAAGTGTTTCTCTTCTAAACTGCTCCGTCATAAGAGAAGAAAAGCGGCACCCTGGGTAAAATGGGAAAAAGAGAAGTTTCTCGAGGCTTCTAGATCATGAGCCTCGTGTCCTCCCTTATCCCTATTATTGTGAGTCAGTTGAGCTCGAGATCCACCATCATAGGATCTTAGAGGCCACCTCATCCACAAATCTCTCAACTATTCCTATCCATTGAGCCTTATAAATACAAGCTCATGTCCATGGTTGAGGGGGAGAACTATAAAGGTAGTTGTTGGATTGACCACTTGGTCCAAGCCATTGGAGAGAATAGAGAGAAAAGTTGGAGCTTATGGGGATGAAGTGTTTGTCTTGTGGAGATTCTTGTCGACACTAAGGCTTGATTGGTTGTAAACTTCTCCATACATCTTTAATGGAAAGCTGATTTCTATCCCACATTACTGTTGTTTTGATTTCTCATGTACATATTGTTAGATTCCTTAGCCACTAACATGGATAAGTAGATGATTTTCTGGTAGCTTTGATGTGTTTGCATGTTTGATCTGTTTGCAAGTACACAGGTTCACTATCAAAGTAGCATTCCAGGTGTCTACAAAATCCAGGGAAGGTCTTCATCATTTGTCATTCACTCATTTGTTCTGGATCTGAACCATTTAGACCAGAGGAACAACTTATGTTCGTAGAAGGTGAAATATTCCTGGTTACAAACTCGAGGTATGGAAATTGGAGAAGCAATTCCAGAAGACCATGAAGACCATGACATGGAAGAACCCCATGAGCTAGTAGAGAAAATCCTTGAGAAGGACTCCCACAATAGGAAACTAGCATGGGAACAGGAGATCAGAAGATAAGTAGAAAGCTATGGCACTCCAGAAGGAATACAAAGAGAAAGAAAAAGGGAAAAATACTATAATAGCTATGTGGCTCTGCTGTGTGACATCATTGATAGAGAACCTTCCACCTATGAAGAGGTTGCAGAAAAGAAAGAATGGAGGGATGTTATGATCGAGGAATATCAGTTTATCATGAAGAATGATGTCTCAGAGATAGTTCCGAGACTGGAAAAGAAGTATGTCGTGACTTCAAAGTGGATCTACAATATCAAGCATACTGCAGATGGTAGCACCAAGAAATAAAAGGCAAGGTTTGTAGAACAAGGATTCTCATTGAAAGAAGGCATATACTATGAGGAGACATTTGCACCTGTGGAGAGGTACACATCCATTATATCCATACTTGCATTGGAAACAATTATGAAATGGAAGATACACCAGATGGATGTCAAGATAGATTTATTGAATGGTGTATTTGAGGATGAATCATACATGGAACAAACACTAGGATTCAAGACACATGACAGGAAGACCCATGTGTGAAAATTGAAGAAGGCCTTGTATGGATTGAAATAGGCGATGAGGACATGGTACGACAGGATGGATAGGTTCTCAATGAGCCTAGTATTTACCAAGAGTAAAGTGGATTCCAAAATTTACTTCAAGGTTGAAGGCGGAAGACCAGTGATGCTCTTGCTATATGTCGGTGACCTATTCCTAACATGTGAAGAGGAACTCATTAAAGATGCAAGGATGATAATTTCTACATAGTTCAAGATGAAATACCTAGGTATGATGCACTACTTCTTAGGCATGGAGGTGTGGCAGAGTGCATATGGGATATTCCTTCGTCAAGGAAAGTATGCAGTGGAGATTCTAAAGATATTCAGAATGTTGGACTGAAAGTCAATAACCATACCTATGGAATCTAACTTGAAGCTTTTGAGTGATTCTTCATCTGAGTTAGTTGATTCCACGATGTATCGTCATATGATTGGCTCATTGATGTACCTGAGGAATACAAGAACAGACATATGCTTTGCAATGAACACCCTGAGCCAATTCTTGATGGATCTGAGACATGTTCACTTGATAGTTTCAAAGCATGTACTGAGATACCTAAAGGGTACAATGTATTATGGACTCAAATATGATGTGAATTAGAGGATTAAACTACATGGTTATGTTGATTTAGATTGGGCAGGTAGTGCCACTTCCAGGAAGATAAATTTGAGTTGTTGCTTCAGTTTAGGATCTGGCATGATCTCCTAGTTTAGTAGGAAGCAATCATGTGTGGCGCCGAGTACAACCGAGTCAGAGTATGTTTCCACTTGCTTGGCTAGTTGCGAAGCAGTATGGTTGTGAAAGCTACCATCTGACTTATTTTATCTCTAGTTGGATGTGACTTGTATCTTCTTCGGCAATCATAGTTGCTTGAAGTTGTTGGAGAACCCTCTGTTCCATGACAAGTCGAAGCACATAGAGATCAAGTTCCACTATATCAAGGATATCGTGCAGAGAGGAGTAGTGAAGCTCTAGTACGTGGAAACATATGAGCAGATAGTCGATGTGTTGATGAAGACGCTCGCTAGAGCGAAGTTTGAGTACTTCATACAAATACTTGGTGTGATCCTGAACAAGACCCCTTGAAAGAGGGAGTGATGTGTTCTAGCATAGCTAAAGAGACAAGTTGTTTGGGTGTAAAATCCTGCAAAATATCGTAGGTTGATCAGACATAATTAGTCCTGTAGGTTGTCCCTTGATGTAATAAGTCCTAGTGAATCTCTCAGGTTATCCTTAGATGTAATCAGTCCTGATATGTTTCTATGCTAGAAATAGCAAGATACTAGAAGACGCAGATGCATAATATCTCACATGGGAAATGAGACAGGTTGTCCGAGTAGGAAAAATACTGGTCAAGCAGGATGGTTGGATTTAATCAATCATGTAGGTTGTCCTCGGATGTAATCATTCTTGGCAAAGATCGCAGGTTATCCTTGGACGTAATCAGTTATGAGACAGGTTGTTCAAGTGTAAATATGATCCCTGGCGTGGTATGCGGTTTACTCGAATGTAATAATTCTTGTGGGTTGTTTGAGTGTAAAAGGAATCCTGGCGTGGTACGTAGGTTACTCGGATGTAATACACTTCAAAGGTTGTCTTAACAAAAAATATCCTGGGCATAGGTTGTTCAGATGTAATAATTCCTTAAGGTTGACCTAGAACGTAAAATTTTTGGTGTAGCAGGTTGCTTGGTCATAATCAGTCCTTACATATATATCTATATATGTGTGTGTTCTCGTGTTGATATGATTAGGTCACAAAGCATTTGAGGTTCACCTAGGAGGTTCTCCTTTACTGGTAGAATGTGGGTTGACCATGTAGAGACGTAATGCACTGAGTGTGATCCTAGGCGATTCTTGAATAGTAAAATCTGGAGGCTATCTTGATGATGTGAAAATATCCCGGCTTACTCCTATGGTGATAGAATGCAAGTCGTTTGCATCTGGGTTGTGCTATGTGTTCTATGTTCTATTTTTTTTTGTGCATGACAAAAGAGATGATATGGATACAATGAGATAAAGGTAGGAGGTTATTTCCGTGGCAATGTAAATAAGGTCCTGGACAGTTACTACATGATGGATTGCTCGAGATGTGATGAAGACCTGGATGAGGACTAGGTCTACACCTAGCATGAAAAAGGGTTAGTTATGTAGAAAATTCTGATGACAGATAGTACCATTCGATGATTGATAAGAAGATGATGATGTCAGCAATTATTATGATGACTCCATGATGATGATTGTACCATATGTGTTGATGAATGTGCAAGAGAGATACTACCTTCCTAGTTAAGAGAAAGTGTTGATGTATTTGTAACTTTGGAAGATATTCCGATGTGTATTATCATTGTATGTTGTTGTACCCCTATCGAAGATGTGTTTTCCTCCTTGCAGAATGTCTTTATTGTGTATAGAACTTGAGGTACAACCTCCATTGTAAGTCAGGGAAATAGTCCCCGGTGTAACATCATGTAATGTGTATTCGGAGTCTCTCTAGGAGAACGTGTCCCTGCTAGGGTAATAGGTCAGTCCTAGTCATGTAATAGGTCAGTCACTTGACTAGTATAAATAGGGAGGCACCCTCCCTCATTTATACACACATCACACTCACTCAAGTTCACATGAGAGAGAGAGAGAAGGTAGGAGAAATAGCTAGTTGTTGGATACTTCTTATTACTGGGTTTGATCATCTTATGACACAGTCTTTGTGACCATACTATTTCTGAGGAAGTTTGCAGGGTTTTCTCCTTTATGGTTTCCCCGTTGAAAATATTTGTGTCTTATGTATATGTTATATCTTATGCATCTTGTTGTACTTGTTATTCTTTCAGAAAAAGATCCTAATTAATCTAATGAGATCTAGAAAAACTAACAAATAAGCTGCATATGAACAAAACCAATGAGGAAGATCGACATTATGAAGAGGTGGAAAATCAAATCGGGTGTGTTGTAATAAGAAGATGAAACTCCCTTTGTGCGAAAACACCATTGAATGCTACAATTCCTTCAGGATTTTAGTGAAAGGATTTTGTTGTGGGACCTTGATAGTACCTCGATATTGCATTAAGGGTATCAAAGAATGGTGTTACGAATTGGTCATAAAAGAAGACGAAGAGATGATACTTATGTTGACGAGTGTCTTGAATTTTTCCATTGGGATGAAATCTCATGTGAAAAGCGTGAACACCATGATAGAGATGAGCATGTTGATGAATAGGAAACAAGTGAAGACTAGGAAGCATAGAGACAATTCTGGAACTAAATTGGTGAATGTCGTACCAGTTGTTGATTTTTTGTTTCTCAGATTTGTGCATAACGGAAATTTGTGTACAAAGAATGTATTGGACAAAGATATGGTTAAAGAATCTCATCTTCATGAGAAATCATGTGCAATGGTTGTGCAGCTGATGTCCAGTGATATTAAAGAGCAAGTCATGGGAATTTTACTCACGAAGAGTAATGCAAGAAATCCTAGGTTGATTTGGAGAAAGCGTGCATTGTCATGATGCATGAGTGTAACCAATTGTTTGAAGCCTTGAAGATGGAAGGTTGTGTGGCAAGAGAAGGGAATGATGAATATTTTGCAAAGGTTGTGATTTTGGAAATATTTCCAAAACCCAAATTTGTAATTGTTGACTATTTTGTAGGTATGGAAACATGATGGAAGATTGAAGGTGTGAAGGATGTTAAATCCTTGAGGATTGTTACCAAGGAATCCATGGTAATGGTGGATGTGCACCTTATTTCCAGTATAACAGAATATGCCATGCAAGTGGAGGATAAACTTGATGACAAGAGTTGTGAAAGAAATATGATTATGATGAAAGAATGTTGTCATATTGGAGCATGTATAGTAAAACAAAAGGCTACATATCCAATGAGAATATTGTATTTGATGACAAAGTGGGCCTTATTTTTATTGAGGTGGTATCTAACTTGCTAGTAGGTAAAGGAGAATGTGTAGATGAACATGGACAAGTGGAGGTTATTATTGCTAGACAACGAAATGAAGTGCTAAATTCAAAAGCACATTGTATTAAGAGGTTTGAATTTGATGTGGAATTGGTGTACATAATTGACACCTTGAGTTGGGACATACATAATGAATTCCTTCCAGGAGAAGAATGTAGAGAATGCACAACTAGTGTTGCTTATTATATTACATAGGGAGGATGGGGAGGAAACATGATCTGTTGGGAATGGATTTTTGTAACTAATATGCCCTGTTTGTCATGGATTCTCATCAATGTTATTCCCTATTGAGGCATGCATTTTGAAGGAGGTGAGCCTTGTCGAGCACGTGTTTTTGCATAATATAATTCTTGTTGGGGTTGTAGACAGGTTATGGAAAAAGAGGAAGAAGAAAAGTGGAGGAGATATTCACAATGTTTTTGAGCAATATGCTCAAAGTTTTCTTACCAAGGGTGTCTAATGCAATACCATACTTGGCCTCGGGAAATCTATGTAAACCGAAAATATTTTAATTCAGAGAAAGTAGAGTGGAGGATAAATAAAGTGGTTGCAACTCTATGGTTGGTAACCCATGGAAGTAGAATCTTGTTATTACTCCATGTTGTAAGTATGCGTTGCATCTCCATATTGAAAATGTGTGTTGTAACTCCCCACTGCACATGTGCTATAAATACAAGCTATTATTTACACTGTGATTTGTGCTATAAATCCCGTGCATTGGTCTACACGTCACAAGTAGACTACTGTAACTCTGCGTTGTAACTCAATGTTGCACTCTTTCACTGCTCCATTTTTTCCATAATGATTTCTTCCAAGTGGTAGGTCATCCACACAAAAGAGGGAACAAGTTTGGAATAACGAGACAGTTTGACCGTCGTGACCATTCAACTTCCAACAAAGGGGGAAAGTGAATTGACTGGAAGTCACTGTTAAAATGCAAACATGAAGATATAAAAAGGGTTAGAATTCAATGTGGTTCAAATTATCTGCAGAAGAAAGGCTAAAAGATAGGCTCATTATTCACAAAGATAAGAACACAAAAATGTCGTTAGCTCCAACCTGGAGAAGAAGAACTGTGGGGATTTCGACCACCAATGTAAATCTAGATTAGACTTAAACCATTTGAAATTGTATGTCTTTGTGTAGTTATGAAACTATTGAAATGAATTCAAGGATACATACCTTGTTATTATTCTCATGATTGTGTTAAGTTCTTCCATTTCGTAGTAATTCAATTTGTAGTTAAATTTATGTAAATAGCATGAATATGTGTGGTACATTGTGCACTCTCACATGCAGAGCATAGTCCTATAAGAATTAGGTTTGTTGTAGGTATTCCCCCCGCATATAAAGGGATATGAAAGCTCAAGAACTATACACATAGCATAAATATTAAAATAATATATTTCATAACCACCTCTATTTTACTTCGCATTGGTTCCTTTCTCTTATTGTGCTCCNAGAACAACTATTTATTATGTTGTTATTATATATATATATATATATATATATATATATATATATATTAATTTCAATAAAATTAAAATGGTAAATATCTAACAAACTTACCATATACTTATACATTATGGTCATTTGCTCATAATGGATATTATAAGGAGTGTTACATTTAATCTAAAGTTAAAAACCTTTTCAACTTTTTCTAAGCATATTTTTCGTGAGTCTTGATGGAAATCTTTAAAAAGTATTAGAGTCATATATATTAGTTATGGAAATTGCATAATTTAGGTGCCATGGAGGTATTAGATGGTGTTGAATCTTTTTTTTTCAATGCAAAAAAAGATAACTTTATATTAGGAAAGTTGAAACTAGATATTACAAAAAATTGTAGTCAAAATGATCTTCTTGCTCAACAACATCAATCAGATAGGATCAAAACAAGGTCTATTACATCCATAGTGTAATCATATAACCAGTCATCCAAAGTATCATAAAAAACACTTATTGGATAAGAAGGAACTTTACATGCCTCACATATTCAAAATGTCCAAGCAACTAAGAGAAAAAGCCCTCAAGTTGTGACCAATATGCCTGCTGTAGAGAGAGAAGAGTAGTGCCAAACCTAAAAATGAATGATGCCATCCATATCCCCTATCCCTACCTTTGACAGTCTATCGGCTACATCATTGTATTCATGGTAAATATGCTGAAAATATATGCTATTGAAACTGGAAATCAACCTTTTAAATTTCATCTTCCAGTGATCCAAAATAAGAGAATGAAAGTTTGAAACCCTTTTTCCCCATCCAATGATAACCTATGAGTCCACAACAATCAACACTTCCTCAACCCTACAGGAATTTGTCAAATAGAGAATACCCCAAAGAGCCAGGAGCTCTGCTCTAGAGCTGGTCCCTCTCCCCGCCTTCATCCATCACTTTATAACTACATGAAATTTTAGTTTTAATACAAATCCTTCTCCACATATACCTTCCTGGGCTGCACCATCGAAATATCCCACTGGACATGCCAAAGTTAAATTTGGGATCTAAAAAATACGAGGCCTCTTTAAAAGTTTCAGTTTATTCCAATCTGAGAAGGCCCCCATAATTATGGAAACAACAATCACTTGGTCACCCCTAATTCCATCAAAAAGTCCTATATTGCATGCCTTCCAACATTCCCATAAAACAAAGAAAGGCATAGACATTAGAAGTTTTTCCTTTGTGAACCAAATATGTAGGTTATTGATCAAAGTTTGACCATCTGAACTAACAGATAAATTAAAATGGCTGCTGAAAACCTTCATAATATTCATAAAAAACAGACAAGGACCAAACAAATGTTGGACATTTTCTTCATTGGATTTGCACAAGATGCATCTGCTCCAGACAAATATGCCTTTTACCTGAAGAACATCCCAAGTGAGGATCTTTCTATTCAAACACAACCACATGAAGAGTTTTATCTTTGGTGGGGACTGGGGATAATTTTAAGAACACCGCTGATATTTATATGTATAATAAATGGGCGAATATCCCTACTATATAGGAAAAAATGAAGGCTTTATCAATAATATATATATAATTTTTTGGTTAATATTTCATTCTATTATAGAATCTTGTAAACTCTTAGTGAATCTTTCTCTAAATTATAAGATATTGGAAAGTCTTGGCGAAGATTTCATTGAATTATAAACTATTGTAAAAACTTGGCAAATCTTTAATCAAATTATAAAATCTTGTAATGTCTGGGTGAATATTTTTCTAGGAAGACTTAGCTTTTGCTTCCACATATTACTAAGGTAGTGCAATAGAAGAGCATATACCAGAACTTGAATCTTTTAACTCCTAGACCCTCAAATGAACAAACACATGAATGAGGAGAGGAGGGGTTTATTTATACATTTCACAAGAAATATTGGGTCACTCACAACTAGAGGTGTTGGTGAAACACAACTACACTAACTAGATTCAAGGAAAGTGGGGACTCCACTTTTTATTTCGTCCCTTAATGGTCCAACGTACATGTGGAGACCCAAATCTTGGCATACCGACAAACTGGTAGAATTGACACTTTACACTATGGAGTGATTACGGTACCCAATAACCATTATTACAACATGGAGTATTACAAAGACCCACAATCTTAATATAGTGTATGAATTCTCAATTATCTTATTTCCAAATATCTCATTTTTAAGATACCCTTTCAGAAGAAAAAAAATAGCCTTCTTATTTTTTTATAGATACAAATGCCACTTTTTCCTTTCTTTTGTTGATAATCAAAATACAGATTATGTCATTTGATTTAGAATTTTTAGAGTTAGTTATAAACTTGCAATGGTTATTAGAAATAAGAACATACACTAACAAGAATAGAAAGCACATTAATACATCATCACACATATCATTAGAACTACTCTGTTAAAGACTCCTTTTTCTCAGATAAACTGAGGAGGTTTTTGTATCCATGTCATTGAAATTTTTGAAAGCATGCAAAATGTGGTAAGATTGTTTTATCTCCCTCATTGAATGTTAAAGACTATATATCAAATAGCATAATGTCTACATATCATGTCAAGCATGTGATGTACATATTATATAGAATCATGATGGAAATGAAGTATCGTGATCCAAATAAATCATATATTTATCATACATAACTAGGTCCATTTCTAGATGATGATAGCAATTACACATCAAAACAAATCACCAATTATTTTTTTTACTTCTGATGACTCTCGCAAAAAACAAAATATCATCAAACAAGTACTGAACCCAACAAATTTAGGTTACAAATAAAATAGGTGAACTTTGCAATATGAATAAAAAATATAGTAGTCACGAACTTCTCAATACAAATAAAAGAATCTACTAGTACACTTTGGACAACTCTACAAGAAGACAACCAAAATAATGACCATTTCATTGAAGCCCCGCCATTATATTCAATGTGCATTCATTTATATTACAAACATCCCAAACATCAACAATAACAAACATAAAATATGAACATATACACTCTCATTAACGCCTTGGATCCAATAATAATTGCAGAGCAAGATCCTATCAAAAGCACATTTTAAACAACTGGGTCAAAGTCAGTTTGAATATATAAAAACCATGTGGCATCTCTCCATGAAGAGTAGCATCCACTAACTACATATAAATGTCATTCGATAGTTTAAACATGACAAGGCATAAAATAAATCATATCGTTGGTGCTCTATAACACTTTGACAGAACCAATACTCATAGGATAGAATAAAACCCTAATAACATCGAATGATCCCTAAGAATCAAGAGTTCCCTAGAATTCAACAGGCCTCAAAAAGAATCCATGATAAAAAGCATGATAAAAGGTAAATTTACAATATAATAATCTATTGTAACTGTGGATAAAAAGCAGACCATGTTTATTATTGAATGAAAAGCACGATGTGAGTTTGCATTCTGTGATAAATTGCATGCATGGCATGCCCCTTCAATACTTTAGCTTTTAACAATGGAGATGTTATGCGAAGATTAAAATATCAAGGAAACTAAGAATGGAAAGTGGAATCACATCAACCAGAACCTTTACCTTGCAAGTGCAATCTGATGTGGGTGAACCATGAATCACTTTAGCCTTTATATAGAATGAAATAGCTCCTTATTTTCCCTCCAATACTGTAAAACAAGGGCTAAAAGAAGGTATCACATGAAATTGACTAAAAATATAGGAAAATGCAACCATATGCCTAAATTACAAGGAAAAAGGAGGGAAAAATAACCCTTGGGAGACTCCATTACTGAAAATTGGGGGCGAAAGAGTGATTTCACTAGATTTTCTCTAGAAATTGGGGGCAAAAGATAGATTGGAGGGAGATTTTGCAAGGGCGAAAATATTTTTTTTCATTTTCCTCATTAATATATGGGAGGCTATTTATTTTGGATTTTTTTTTCTAATAAATATTGGGTGAATATATATTTTTTTGAAAAAACCCTTTCCATATAAGAAAATAGCCCACTAAATTTTTGTAACCCCCTTAATATAGCCCATGGGCTATATATAGCCCCTAAAATTATCCACGGTGGGAATTGAGCCTTCCAAAGCCACTTTATCGACCAGAAGGTGCTTAGCATAGATTCATTTTCAAAAATCAGATCATAAACCAACTTAGCCATAACAATTCAACTTTCTTTATTTTGCCCCCAAACTAGTGTATCGGGAGTGGATGAAAGAGTACTACCTACATGAATCAGTATTTCTTGATACCCGTTCCACTCTTCTGTTAGAATAATCAAACCCATAGTATTACCCACTTAGACATTAATTCATTTATTTTTGTCTTATTTGCTTAGTCCATGAGTCCCACCATGTGCAAGTTGCTAATTGCCTATCCATAGAGGTCAAACTTGCCATCTTTGACTCATGTAGCGCTTGGGAAAGCCTTAGGAATCTGCTTTATTCTTGGCCTCCTAGGTGCCCTTCTGTTTTTTCTGCTTTATTGACTGCTTTTTCAGTGTTTTTAGGCACATAGGAAAGCAAGACTAGGTGAGGTGAACTTGTTTTCTTGCCCTTTCATCCTCCACTCTTTCCTCCATGCAAAAGCATGTATGAGCTGCCATTCCACCACTCATTAGCTTTCCCATGCGCCCTTGCCAATTCGTGAGCCTCATGACAGATTTGGGATCAGCTTTTTACACCTATGGGGGATTTGTCTATTTTGGGTAAGCCTGCTTTATGCTAGTTTTGGATGCCTCCTTATGCATTCGACCTATTGATGTATTCTATATATTAAGCAACCTATGATATTACAGGGTTGGCTATTGTACACTGAGTTAATATAATTTTGTGTTACAGCTCCATTTTCAGTCTCCATTGTTGACAATTTTGCATGATGAATTGTAATTTGTTGTGAGTGAAATTAATCTATTACTGGTCAGAATTTCTACATCTTCCACATAAATGCCTTCCAATTATAAGTCCTAAGATGATGGCCACTTATAATGATCATTGGGGCCCTCCTTCCAAACCTATTTCAAAACCATGATATTTTTATTATAAAGAACAGAAATTAGCCTCCTCAACAACCTATAACCAACTTGAAGGCCCAAAATCAGGTCCAACCCTATATTTGCTTGAAATCCTCTTCCAACAGTCCATTCAATTGCATGATTAATTAAAGGGAAGTTGTTCATGAAACTGTTCCAAATGCACGAGGAATTTCTCTACTTCCTCTTAAAATTCCTAATCCAATGCTCTGGACCCATTCGATTCAAGTATTTTTTCCTAATGACTCTGCCCCATAGTCTAGGATTGAAAAGACACCGCCATAGGATTTTGGCACACAATGCTTAATTAAAAATTGACAAAAAATTTATACCCCACCCCCCACTAACTTAAGGCGTAGACAAAATATCCCATGCACAAAAGTGGAACTTACCAGCATCTAGCCTTCCTGCCCAAAGAAATTGAAAAATCAGTTTTCTAAAAGATGACGTGATCAAGCTCAGAGTTTGGAATAAAGAGAACTAGAATACATGAATACTTTGCAATACAGATTTTATTAGAATGAGTCTTCTTCCCAAAGAAAGATATATGAAGGACCATCAATTTATATTCCGAGAGATCCTACGAATAAGCCACTGCCAATCCTTTGTAGTGTAGCCACAAGGTTTAAGGCTGAAACCAAGGTATTTAAAACTGGCAATGAAGTCAACCATTTTATATTAAGAAACCCAGCTATTGACAATCTCAAAACTTCATCAACATTTGCATAAATAAACATGATTTCTCTTTACTAACTTCAAGACTCGAAGCTTCAAAAAATAGAGAGATAATATCTTTGAAGACCTCCACTCCTATACCAATCCTTTCCCAAATAAAAGAAAATCATTGAAACAAAAAAGATGAGTTAAGTTATGGTCCCTGCGAACAACACTCCTACAATAGCCTTGTGCTCCTTTTCATTTCTCGGTAGGAGAATGAGACCTTCAATGGATATAATGAAGAGATAGGGGGGACAGAGGGAAACCCTATCAAATGCCCCTGCAGTCTGGAAAAAAACTGAGAAGGTGACCCATTGATTAAGACCACAAATCTAACAGAAGTAACACAACCCATGATCCAGTATGAAATATCGTAGCATAAACTAGTCTAAGTAATACTTGTAGATTTTTATCATTTAAGCTAGCATTATATTAGGATCTTTAACCGAGAGAATAAAAAGCATAGCAATCAAACATAAGAGACAATTAACACAATGTTTTTCCTCGGGGAAACCATAAAGGAGAAAACCTCGTAGCTTCTTCAGAGATAGAATCAGCACCAAAAGCAAAACCCAAGAAACAGTAAGATGATCTCTCGACAGCAGTAGTCTCTCTCTCTCTTGTCCCAACAACTTCTTCTCTCTCAGTTATGCACTACAACTGAGTGTGAGTGAATGTATGATAAATAGAGAGGCTTACTCTCTATTTATACTAATTCTCGACTTGACAATAACTCACTAGGGCCGACTTCTCTAGGAGAGTTTAATAACCCTAGGGCCCCACAACTGCGGGAACTTTAACCCTTGATCAATAGGAGGGTTACCCACAATGACTTGACATGACTTGTTTACATTATTGAATCTCCCAATAGGAACATAGGGGCATGACATGACTCAAATACATTATAGACACTTCCTGGAATAAACATCGGGGTACAATACACAAGATATACGGATGAATATATTCCGAAGTTACAAATACATCAACACTCCCTCTTAACTAGGAAGGTATTCTCTCGACACAATTTGTTAGCACTGGTCTTCTTCTCTATATCAATTGGATCATCATTGAGTTCTCTTCATCTTCATCTTCAAGTCATCTTCATATTCAAGTCATCTTCATCTTCAATTTATCTTCATCTTCAAGTCATCTTCATCATCAGATCTGGATCATCACTTGATCTGGATCATTACTGGAACATCATCACCAGATCTAGATCGTCACTGGATCTGGATCATTACTGGAACATCATCACTGGCTCTGGATCATCACTGCTGGATCATCATCACTGGATCATCATTACGGGTGCTATCTCATGAATCTTCTCATCACAGGAAGTTCTACAGAGCCAACCCTTTTTCATGTTGGTTGTAGGCCTAGCCTCCATGTAGGTCTTCTTCAACGCTTATATCTAAAACTAAGTTAGAATGGCCCACCCAACACTTACATCTAACCATGAGAGGAACACATCTAACACCATGTCATAAAGGCACGCCTATCACTCACATTTGACCATGGGAGGAACACATCCAAGAACCATGTTAGAAAGGCCCAGCACTTACATTCACCAACATGATAGGACACACATACTATCATCTGTGAAAAGGAACATCACTCACAACCACTAGCATGATAGGGCACATCTACTATCATCTGCGGAAAGGCTCAGCACTCACATCCACCAACATGTTAGGACACACCTACTACCATCTGTAGAAAGGCACAGCACTCACATCCACCAGCATGGTAGGACACACCTATTACCATCTGTGGAAAGGCACAACACTTAAAATCACGAGCATGGTAGGACACACCTACTACCATCTGTGAAAAGGCACAACACTCACATCCAGCAGCATGATAGGACACGCCTACTATCATATGTGGAAAGGCACAACACTCACATCTGATCATGTGGGAACCAATCCCACCGTCACATCAGAATGGCTCTCAGCTCCAAGCTAAGGATTCCTGGTAACTGACCAGGTGCCTCCATTCTCCTAGAGAATGGCCTTCAGCACTTATATTTGATCATGTGGGAACACATCCTGCAATCACATCAGAATGGCCCTGCACTTATATCTGATCATGTGAGAACACATCCCACAGTCATATCAGAATGGCCCTTGGCTCTAGGATAAGTATCCCTGGTAACTGACCAGGTGCCTCCATTCAGAGAATGGCATTCAACTTTTATATATGATCATGTAGGAACCAATCCTACAGTCACATCAAAATGGCTCAACACTCATATCTGACATGGAAGGAACCAATCCTCTCACCATGACAGAATGGCTTAGCCCTTAGATCTGACCATGGAAGGAACCAATCCTCTCACCATGTCAGAATGGCTCATGGACTCATCACTTCCCCTTGGAGGGAACCTTGATCTAGAGAACACCAAGCTTCTCCCTGAAGTATTCAAACTTCACTCTGGCCAATGGCTTAGTCAACACATCAGCTATCTGTTCATCCGTCGCAATATACTGGAGCTTCACTACTCCTCTCTACACCATATCCCTGATATAGTGATACTTTATCTCGATATGCTTTGACTTGTCATGGAACATCGCGTTCTTCGACAAGTTCACACAACTCTAGTTGTCGCAATATATACAAGTAGCATCCAATTGGAGATCAAATAAATCAGACAGTAGCTTCCTCAACCATACTACCTCACAACTAGCTAAACAAGCTGCGACATACTCTGCTTCAGCTGTAATCAGTGCCACGCAAGACTGTTTCCTGCTAAACCAAGAGATCACACCTGATCCCATATTGAAGCAGCACCCTGAAGTGCTCTTCCTATCGATGGCACTGCCTGCCCAATATGAATCAACATAACCCTCCAGGTTAATCTTCTTATCCACCTCATACTTGAGCCCATAATCAACTGTACCCCTCAGGTACCTCAGAATATGCTTTGCAGCAATCAAGTGAACAAGTCTTGGATCTATCAGGAACTGGCTCAAGGTGTTCACAACAAAGAAAATGTTTGGTCTCATATTTGTCAAGTACATTAAGGACCCAATCATCTAACGATACATCGTAGCATCAACCGATTTTGATGAAGCATTGCTCAATAGCTTCAGGTTCGATGCCAAAGATGTGGTCATGGCCTTGCAGTCCATCATCCTGAACCTCTTCAGGATCTCTACCATATACTTCCCTTGTCCTAGGGAAATTCCATCTGCATTCTACCACACCTCCATGCCTAGAAAAGAGTGCATCATACCCAAGTCCTTCATTTCGAACTCGGCAGCAAGCTTCCTCTTCATATCAGAAATCAACCCATCCATACCTGTCACAAACAGATCATCTACATATAGTAGGAGTATCACTGGGTTACCATCTTCAACCTTGTAGTAAAGGTTGGAATATGCTTTACTTTTGGTAAAGCCCAAACTGGATAGAAAGCTGTCAATTCTTCCGTACCATGTCCTGGGTGCCTGTTTCAAACCGTACAGGGATTTCTTCAATTTACACACATGAGTCTCTCTGTCATGTGTCTCAAAACTGAGTGGCTACTCCACATACACTTCCTCTTCCACTACACCATTCAAGAAAGTAGTCTTGACATTCATCTGGTGTATCTTCCATTTTATCACTATAGCCAGAGCAAGTACTCATCTGATGGAAGCGTATCTGGCTACAGGTGCAAAGTTTCCTCATAATATATTCCTTCTTTCTGGGAGAAGCCAAGAGCCACAAATATTGCTTTATATTTTTCTATGCTACCATCTGCAACATGCTTGATCTTGTAAATCCATTTGGAAGTTACAATAGACTTCCCTTCTGGTCTTGGGACAATATCCCAGACATCATTCTTCATGATCAATTGATACTCTTCGATCATTGCATCTTTCCATTCTTTCCTTCCTGCCGCTTCTTCATAGTTGGAATGTTCTTTATTAATGAAGTCACATAATAAGGCTACATAACTGGAGTAGGACCTGGTTATTTTCCTTTCTTTGTGATTTTCTTCTGGAGCCCCATATCTTTATGCACCTTGGATAACTTCTCGTACCCAAGCAGGTTTCCTCTTGTGAGGATTCTTCTCCTGAGGTGGATCTACAGGTTCTTGAGGTTCTTCTAATTCTCAATCTTCTTCTTTAATTTCTTTGTTCATGGTTGTGTCATGAATTCTGGGTGCTTCTATTTCTTCAGGTTCTTTAGCAGGTCTCTTTCTGGATTTGTTGTAAGCTGAGTCTTCACCAAATGTTACGTCCTTGTTGATGTCAATCTTCTTGAATCCTGGGAAGTATATTCTGTAAGCCTTCAATATTCCAGAGTATCCCACAAATATACCCTTCTTTCCTGAAGGATCTAACTTTGTCCTCTTTTCTTTCAGAATGTGTATGTACACTAGACAACCAGATATTCTTAGATGGATGACTTCTGGTTTCTTACCGGAAAATACTTCTTCAGGTGTCTTGTTCTCGAGTACTCTATGTGGAGTACAGTTCTATACATACACCGCTGTTCTAGCAGCATCTGCCCATAGATGCATGGGAAGATCTTGATCATGAAGCATGGCCCTTGCAGCTTCCATGATCATTCTATTCTTCCTCTTTGCAACCCCATTCAGTTGTGGATTATATGGAGTAGTTAACTCCCTCTTAATCCCTGAATCTTTGCATAATGCTTTGAATTCATTTGATGTGAATTCTCCACCATTATCTGATCGAAAGGTTTTGATCTTCTTTTTTGTATGGTTTTTGATCAAGGCTTTGAATTCCTTGAGCTTGCTAAATACTTCATCTTTGTTCTTCAAGAAGTATGTCCATGTCTTCCTATAAAAATCATTAATAAAAGAAACATAGTATACATACCCACTTAATGAACTTGATTCCATTGGATCGCATACATCGGAGTGAATGATTTCCAAGATTCCTTTTGCCTTTGCTCTCGCTACTTGGAAATGTCTTCTTTGTGTTCTTTCCTTTCGCACATCCTTTGTAGAATCCATCATGGTTTTCCTAGATTTATGGAAGACCTTAAACAACTTTTCTTGCAAGTGGTAGTGCTCTGTAATGCACATGTGGAAGCCTTCTATGCCAAATTTCATTTGGCTCTACTGTGTCATGGACCAAGGCTTGCTATGGATGGCCCTTCAATTTGTATAGACCTCCCTCTTGTTCCCCAATCACTAGTGCATCATCAATAGTCTTTCCCTTTGGCCACATGAGAACTTGGCCATCTACAAATGCAACCCTCATGCTTTTTGCATCTAATGCAGATATGGAGAGGAGATTCTTCTTTAGTCCTGGTACAAACAATACATCCTTCATCGTCATAGACTTTCCAGAGTCTAGCTTATAGGAGGATTCCCCACTACCTTTTATTGGATATTGGTAGTCATTTCTAAGTTTCACCTTATGGGGTGATTCATGTTATGATAGTTTCACAAAGGACTCTTTGAATCCTGTCATATGTTTGGAAGCCCCACTGTCTATAAGCCAATCATTGCATCCATGTGTAATGTTTCCTGTGAGAGCGGAAATCAAGACATATTCTTCATCACTTGAAGAATCATCACTTTCTTGTTTGATTCTCTTTGTGGAAGGTTCATCATCCTCTGCAGCATGAGCGTGATGTCTTCTCTTGTTTCCCTTCTTCTTGTGAAAGACATTTTTGTTTCTAGGACATTCTCTAGCATAGTTTCCTTTCTCGTCACATGTATAACATCTGATTCTAGACAAATCTTTTCTAGTGTTACTTTTATGGAAGTGCTTACCTTTGGGGTGATGAGAACTTCTTTTCATGGAGTGTACTCTGAGAGCTTGATCTTCACTTCCCATATTTTCTTATCAAGCTGCTATCCGAGATTCTTCTTAAGAGCATTCTTCCCATAGTCTGCTGAACTTGAATAGCTTCTTTATGGCATAGATGCCTTGAATAAAGGAGTCCCATGATCTAGGGAGACCATTCAAGGTGGTCATTATAATATCTGCATTCTCCACTTCTTCATCCATTGCTTCAAGTTGTTCTTTGATCTGGGAGACCCTTGTGAAGTATGACAGTATGGTCTCCACATTCTGGATCTTCACATTATTCAACTGGTTCCTCAAAGTCATCTTCTAGTTTATGCTCTTTCCTTCAAACAGTTTGGTCAGGGCATCAAACATAGCTTTAGGTGTCTTTAGGGAGGACACCTATGGTATGAGGTGATCCTTGATTGAATCAACAATAATCCTCTTAACCATGACCAACTTGTTTTTGTGTAAGGCCTTAGCCTCATCTCCCTCTGGAACTGGAACCTCCTCATTGATGTAGGAGCCCAACTCATTTTCTTCCAGGACCAGGGAGATCCTATACTTCCAGGCTCGGAAGTTATCAACTCCCTCAAGATTTTCATCAAGCTTGGTATGATGAGACATCTTAATTGAGAACCTCAAATAGAAATACACAAGATTTAGATCTTACCAGGTTAAGATGTCAGAACTGGATCTGGAGCTGAATTTCTGCAGAGCTGGTTCATGAGCAGATTAGGGTTTGACTCTCCTGGAGTTCTGTCCTACCAAAAACTTTGATATTGATCCCTAAACTTCGATTTTGAGGAGGAGATCAATCCAAGCCTGAGCTCACTCAAAAAATTCCTCTTCTGTGGAAAGCCCTAATTTCTGGCAGCAGTGTTGGGTCAAAAACTAAAAATGCTCAGAATCAGATTTTTCTTTGACAGAAAGATGCGCCCTAGAGAGGAGAGTTAGTCCAACCTTCTTTTGCTAAAAATCTATGTAGAGAGATCCAAAAAATAGGAAGCCCTAGTTTCTGTAGCTGCACAGTGTCTTCTTATAAGGTTAGCTCTGATACCATGTAGATTTTTATCATTTAGGCTAGCATTATATTAGGATCTTTAACTGAGAGAATAATAGGCACAACAATAAAACATAAGAGACAATGAACACAATGTTTTTCCTCGGGGAAACCATAAAAAAGAAAACCCCGCAACCTCCTCAGAGATAGAATCAACACCAAAAGAAAAACCCAAAAAACAGTAAGATGATCTCCTGACAGTAGTAGTCTCTCTCTCTCTTGTCCCAACAACTTCTTCTCTCTCATTTGCGTGCTACAACTGAGTGTGAGTGAATGTATGATAAATAGAGAGGCTCACTCTCTATTTATACTAATTCCCGACTTGAAAATAACTCACTAGGGCCGACTTCTCTAGGAGAGTTTAATAACCCTAGGGCCCCACAATTGTGAGGACTTTAACCCTTGATCAATAGGAGGGTTACCCATAATGATTTGACATGACTTGTTTACATTATTGAATCTCCTGATAGGAACATTGGGGCATGACATGACTCAAATACATTACAAACACTTCCCGGAATAAACATTGGGGTACAATACATAAGATATACAGATGAATACATTCCAAAGTTGGCAAATACATCAACAAGACTTAATCTAAGATAGTGCCAATATATGCGATTATAATCTTTAATTAAATATAATTTATGAATGAAGGCCTTTTTCTTACTCAAATTCAGAGTGTAAACATTCCTAAGAAGTACCAACAACATCCTATAGTTGTCTATTCACGACAAAACCGAATTGGTTCTCGAAGATAAACTTGTCTAGAGAGGGATTCAATCTTTCAACTATAATTTTTCGATATAATCTTATATAGTAGATTACACAATGAGATAGGACGATAATCACTGAAGCTCTAAGGATTTTCCTTCTTTAGAATTAGAGTGATTAAAGTAGTATTCAAGATACCTGGAAACCCACCAACCCTTCTAGAACCATCCATCACAGCAGTGACCTCCGGACCCAACAAATTAAAAAAATGAAGAAATAATTCAACCATCCACCCTTCATGGCCAGGGCTTTTGTCTTTCTAGAAAATCAGGCAAAATTTTCTTCACCTCCAACGATATCCAAGCCCCAATATTTGAACAAACCTCCTACCCAAAGAGACGTGGGAATAAATGAATGGCTTTTAAATGACTTAAAAGATTAGAAGAGGGAGTTTTGAGAATATACCTTGAAAGAAATCAGTTGCCAAAGAATTGAGAGCCTTATCTCCCGACACTAGGTCGCCTTGATAGTTTTATCATTTGTCATTTTCTTCCTGTTTGCATTCCGATGAAAAAATTTAGTGTTATTGTCCCCAACTTCCATCCACACCGCCTGAATTTTCTACCTCCATATCTCCTCTTTTGTCTCAGAATCTTCCTCCTCTGAGAATCCATCATTACCAAGATAACCTTTATTTCTTCAGAAAAAAAATGCATCATCCATCCCTTTAGAGAGACTTTGGAACTCTTTCTCAATCCTCCCCAAATACTCCGCATTATTTTTCTTTCTCTCTTTCTCCCATTTTTAGACTTCACTTTTTAACAATTTTTTTTACAAACCAGATTACTAAGCAGAGAACTACTAGTCCCCTTGTCCAAATTACACCAACAGTCTCGAACAAAATCACAAAAGGCGGGATCCTCAAGCCATACATGATTAAATTTAAAAGGATAGTGAACCAAATCACATTCAAAGTATAATTGTAGGCAAATAGACTTGTGATCGAAAAAACCGGTTACATAGGCCCAAGATCTGAATATGCCAATGTCCTCACATAATGAATCTGCCATTAAAAATCTATCTAGGAGTTTTTCCACTCCAACAGTACCACAATGTCCATTAGACCAAGTTGGTACTAAAAAATGAGGCAAAAAGTCTATAAGATTTTTCGATTTGAATAAGGGTGTAAAATAATCAGCCAGTGGATCCATTAAATTACCTCTACCCCACACTTCATTTGGAGGAAGCGTACAATTTAGATCATTTTCCAGAATGAGAGATTTGTCATTCTGATAACCTTCCTGGGATACCAAATCCCAGAATTCACAACGATGATGATAAGGTGCATATACATTAAGAATGCACACTTCTTCTTTGAACCCCTTAAACTTCCCTTCAACCAAAATCCCAACACAAGTAACAAAAGAACTTCTAGATCCTAAGAAACCAAAATGCCTCCTGACAGACCTATGGTAGCCAAAGAACAACTACGACAAGTCGGTTTAATTTCAAGGAAAAATCACAAACACTATCCGCCAAAATCATAGTCTCTTGTAACAACAAAACCCCTGGTTTGAAAACCCCTAAGAGGTGTTTCAAGGAAGAGTGTTTAGGGCCGCTTCCAAACCCTTGGATCTTAAAAGAAACCACAATCATGAGAGGACCAAACCTAGGGTTGTATCATCTCTAAGATCCCACAAAACCACATTGATAACCTCATTATAAAGGTGAGTTAATCCTTTATCAAATACAGAAGAGACCGACGGATTTTTATAATCACTAGATCCTCCTTCCTCCATAACAACACCCCCTGTCTTCTTTGATTTTTTGGGCTTTCTGGATTTTCTAAGTATGACATTAGGGTTGTGTAAATAGGAGATAGGGAAGAACTCATACCCCTTGGCTACTGAATAAAAATTATTTAGAGGGACTTTACCTCCAGCCTGAAACCCCAAACAGTATTGAACTATTGAGGAGGATATGACAATATCTAGGGGACTAATAGTACTTGAAGTTAATGAGGGGAAATCACCAGGAAGGAAAGGTGGGGGAGAGGAGACCATGAGAGGCCCCACATCCCCACTAACATCCAAGGGTTCTTCAGATGCATTTAACACAACCAGGAAACCATTGTCTTCCAAGACCTCTAAACCACCCAAAAGGTTTTTTAAATGAGGGTCTATGGAATCCCTGACTTACAATCCCTCCATAGCAAAAAAAGAAACAGAGACAGACTCTCGAACTTCATCAATCGATAAAAAAAATTAAAATCGTAGGGATGGTTTCAAAAAACTTACCAACAAAAGACCCCGACGAAGCCCTATCCAGGGGTAATGGGATGTTGATATTTGTCACCACATCCTCCAGGCCATGATATCAATCTCAGGTGTCTTTGAAGGCAGATGCTTCACAAACCCTGAAAAGCAATCCACCTTCTAATGACCTGTTTGCTTGCATTTGAAGCATCTAAATGGAACACACCAGTAATTGAGCTTCTGAATAAATGAACCTCCCTCCCAAACCACCTCAAACTCACCTGGAAGACCACCAACTATATCAATATCCACTAAAATTTGAGGATCCATTCGATCATCCCCCATGAGGTGAACCACCTCCATCATAGTGANCCAACCAAAAAAAAAAAAAAAAAAAATATGGTAGAATTACCCATAGGTGATGTCTGGGCAAAGATGTCTTCCAATGATTAAAATCCAACTTCCAATGAGAAATAACCAAGGACCCTCGCCCAATAACCCAATAACAGGATTCAATGGTTTGTCGGTCATCCACTGATAAGAAGTGGAAAACTACCCATCCATTTACGAGCATCATAACTCAAGGCGTATTGAAAATGAAAGGCTGCCACTTAACCCTAATCCATGAAAGGATTTCTGCCCGAGATAAACACTAAAACTCGAACCTATCGACTAGGTCCCTCTTTGTTAGGTGTTCAACCATATCATAGGCAACATCATGCCCCAGGACACAGAGCGACCTCCCCTTTTTTATTTTTTCAAAATGCAAACAACCCTTACCAGATTTCAAGCCAAAGGAATTTATGGCACCGTCAACCCTAGGTTCTTCACGTTCGAAAAAAAACTTATGACCTTTCTGTGGCTCAAAACCCTTAGACTCCAAATCTGGAAAATCCAAACTTTTCACCACACTGCTCTAACAAGAGGGTTTGAGCTCGGGCAATACATCCTTGATACGAGAAAGCAAAGGGGAATTTGAAGAGACCCATACACAACCATCCAACCGACACCCAGTCACCGTGTCAGGTTTTGATAGGATAAAATAAGACATTCTAACACCCCCTATTCACATTCGCCCAAGGAATAATACACAACGAAAGGAAACGACGGTGAAAAAACAAGACCCCCGATAAAACCAGGTCAAACCGAAAAACGAGAAAGATTCTCACTTATTATTACCTGGTTAGTACTAGGCTTGGTAATAAACCGTCTGGACTCTAGGACCTCGACACCCATACATACTCATGCAATGACTGAGCAAGGTTGAAGGCTCGAATCTATTTATGGATTCAAAAACACAACTTAAACACTTCCAAATTTGGATTTTACCAAAAAAGAATTTTACCAGATTCCGACCAAAACCCATCGTAAACTCCAAAACGTAGAATAAATAAGCTATTTTTTTTAATAATTTGATTTATCTTAAATTTATAATTATAAAATAAAATTCATAATTTTTTTTCAAAATTTTTATTTTAAATATTTACATTTATAAATTTATTTTCAAAAATATAATATACTTTCCCATCTCTAATAATTTGTTTTTAATATTATAATTTTAGTTCAAAAAACAATTGTAATCCATGCCTAATTATAAAATAATTTCATATGAAGCACTAATTTAACGAAAAAAAACTTCAAACTTAGCCATGTAGTTTCCAAGGTGAAGATAATGTTAGAATGAGAGAGTTAAAATGAAGAAAATGAATTAGTCTTCAAGACGAGTCAAATGATACAATGCCGATAATGTTGTAACCTAATTTAAAATTAAAAATAGAATGCATTTAATTGGATTAAATAGGCCACGTGAGATAATTTAAATTAAAAAAAATGAATTGGTATATTTAACTAAGTAGTTTAATTTTTTTGGTATATTTTAGTGTATTTGTGGTGTTTGGGTTTTCATTGGAAATGTTAAATTTTTTTTAAAGTCTTATAAGTTGTGGAAATTGCATAATATGATTTATATAGGGGTATTTGAGGGTGCTAAATCTATTTATGCATTCAATAACACAATTTAAATGCTTCTAAATCTAGATTTTACAAAAAAAAACAAATCCCCCCAAAAAAAGCCATCAAAAAATCCAAAACTTAAAATAATTTTATGGTATTAATAGAATTAAAATGAAAAAAAAGTTAAATAAAAATTTAAAATAGTCTATATTTTTATAATATAGAAATATATATTATTTTAATATTATATTTATGAATGTAAAATATGAGATTGTAATATTTTAAGAAGATATTGGAAAATCTAATAAATTTAAAACCTTTTTATAATACAAAATCTTGAATTTAAAAGCAATACACTATCTTATTAGTCCCTGCCCTCGGGCTAGCAGGGACTATATGAATCGCCTTGTTGTTTTTTTCATTTAATGGTACACAAATCAAAATAATTTATCCAAAGTTTTCATTTGAACATTTTTATTCGACGAATCATTCTAATACAACCGTTTTATCTACCTATCAATGGATTCAAGCTCTTATTTTGCCTCATCCCAAGGAAATAGGATAAAAATGTCATAGTTTTCTTATGCTTTTTTGGCCTTCCATCAAAGCTATGAGCAAATGCAAAGCAATTTTGAAATAATGCTAGAATTTTGTTAGCATTACTTCCAAACATTAACTTCCATATTGTATTTGTGACGGGCATAAGGTTTTGTAGTTTACATATTTTCATTGCAAAATGACTTGCTTCATTGAATTGCTAAGTGGGTTCTTTACTGCATACAATGCACGTGCCTATCTTGGCACGATCTGTTCCACCTGGCCTTCTCTACACTTGGAACAGGCTCCTTTTCCAGATGCCAAGTGGTGTGGTTCACCATGCTAGCTCCTTTGCATGCAGTGCAAGTGTCCTTTCCTTTGACAGATGGAGAAGTGAAAAGTTGTTATAGGCAGGCTTAAGATCAACAGGCTCAAACTTTGAAAAGTCGAGGTACCTCTTCATGCTGTCGGGTCCAAGTCCCACTTCATGCTGCCGATGCGATCGATGCGAGGAAGCTGCTGGATCCATAAGCAAACAACCCTGTAACAAAGGTAACAACAACCCTATGACAGATTGTACTCAAAATCATCGTAGAAAACTAGTTGCAATATCGAAATTATTCTTTGTATAGAATAGAAACTACTGTACTTCAAAAGTTTTAGCCTGAGATTAAAGGTCGGCATTGATGTTTAAAGAGCCATACTCAATTATAGCCTTCTCATGCCTTCCCTTCTTTTAAATGGGTATTATATTCTTATACTACTAAATAAAAATGTTGTAACTTCAAAAGATCAATTCTAGAATATACAGAATATTTGAATGGATCTTTCATTCCAACATACTAACAAAAATCATAATGATCAGAGGCAATTGCAGGATCAGTATTTGGAAATTTCATGATGAATAATAATAATAATGTTGATAGCTGATGCAATTAATAACAAGAAGAGATCATGAAAACCTACCAATATATTTGATAGAGAGAGATGGGAGACACGAGGGCTTTTCAACCTGGCGGTCCTTCCAAGCATGGTTGCTGCTAACAAACTCGCCATGGCCTCCCACCTTTAGACAAACAATGTTCAATCGATAAAGAGATACAAGCATGGAAATCAACAAATGGGAAAAAAGAGGGCTCTTCAACCTGGTGATCTTTCCAACCATGGATGCTGCTAACAAACTCGCCATGGCCACCTTTAGACAAACAATGTTCAACCGAGAAAGAGATAAAATCATGGAAATAAATAGACTCTAATATTTGTATAAACAAGTGGGGTTGTTAGAGGTAACAAGCCCTAGAATTAGATATAATCAGTTGGATTTAGTTATAATCAGTTGGATGCATGTCTAGGTGAGCTTGGCAAGCCAGTTTAACTTGGCCTTCTCTGACTTAACTTGGCTTGCTTCTCTGACTTGCTTCTATTATTTTTTTCCATCTGATGCATCATTTTTGCCTATTATAAGTCCAAAGACATAACAATTCATGGGCCTAAACTCTTGGATTTGCCAAATCTGTATGATAGGTGTGAATAGGTAGTGATAGGTGATAGGTGCGAATCAAGTGGCTTGCTTGCTCACTCAGAAGATGATATATATTTGTTATAGCTATAGGGTAGATGAATGATAAGAGCATAGATGGCTGGTAGAGCCATATGCCCATAGCAAGTGTGTCTTTCATTGGTAGCTCAACTAAGTCAAGGCCTCTTTCTTTATCATAATGATGGGTGGACACAACCGACAAGCTTCTTTGCAGGAGCTCATGATACACGCACAAACAAGTGGCTCAACTGCCTTCTCTTAATCTTGGTCTCGCTACTATAATGCTCAGGGCATAAAATTTTCAGATGGAACACATTAAGCTCTACACTGCTACACTGGGTTAGTCTCAAAATAGTGGGTACCCTAGATGTCAAAAGAGGAATCCAAAAACATATCACCCACTTCCTACAATCCAGCTCGAAGTTTGAGGTAGGATCTGCAGGATCAACTTACATAGCCGCACAGAGTATGGTAGAATCCCCCGATACTATCATTCGAGAAGTCCTTTCGAGGGTGACTCCCATACAATTATTGTGAGAGCTGGAGAAGCGTCGGAGATAAAAGCACCGAGCCCAAAACAAACTTCAAAGTAGTGTGTTTAATTTCATCGACTATAGATTGGAAGAATGATCTAGCTAAGTTGGGATCTTGTTTGATTTACTGGAAAACGGACGTTGGTGGCTCTCGATATCTTACATTTCTATTCCATAAACGGAGGTAGAGACACTAAAAAAATTGAAAATATTGAAGAAACAGATCAAATCAAACTTCATAGCAATATCGAGCAGGAATAGCAATGGAGATGGAAACTGTGGCTAATCCTATGTCTCTATGCTTTTAGAGAGCACCAAAAACAGTTACAGTTACATTTCAGAAGAACATTCACTGAACACTCAAACTCAAAGTAACTACAATATAGAAAAACCTTCAAACTTGAAATAAATTCTTGCTGGGGTGAAAGAAGCATGTTAGTGTGAAGAGAGTGGACTAGATTGAAAATTAGGCAAAGGAAATGATGAGGAAATTTGGTCATGGTGGTCCTCCTCGCTGGTTCACTCCTCTTGACTGTGGAAAGCCTCCACCAAATGCTCGTTTGCTTCTCTATCTTCCAGGTTCTTTTTCTTTTTCAATACTGAAAACTCTGCACTGCTACACTCGGTTAGTCTCGAAACAATAACTAAGTTTCATATTCATCAATTTGACAATAACTAAAAGTTAATGCATACCATCCAAAACATGTCTTTCAAGAACAAGGTATAATGTAAATCCATGCTATTTAAAATGTGTCATGATTGCATGTTTTCCATTCAAAAATGTGCCACATGTTATGGGTGCATCATAAGCATGGACACCCGTATTTATCTCAAATAAAGTTCATTGCTTATTAAAGTATAAGCCATGCATTAGATTTTGTCCAATTTAAAACTTATAAAGTAGCCTCCATGTCATATAATACTTCAAAATTTATCATTATCATGCTTTCCAAACCTTTAATATTTAAATCTTTCAACAATACCACATTCCTTCCATGCATATATCTAATTCTTATGCTGATTGCAATAAAATATTCCTTAAATTCCATCCCTTCCTTTCATTTAAACAAGGCTTGAATGGATTATGAATATGGGAGCTCTTCAATTTGGGTAGTCAATAGCAAACAAAGGAGCAAAAGGTAAATAAGAACTTTTTTGTGACGCATTTTAGATGACAATATTGTTATATTGTTGTTTAATATGAATCGATGAGTACTTACCAAAGCTTCAGCTACGGCCTGACCCAACCCAGTAGGTAGGCTAAACATATGAGCAAGGTCTCGTTGTACCAAGTGCACATATTATAAAGGTCCTGCACTTGCCAAATCTTCAACGACGAATCGACCCAACTCGGTAGGTAGGCTAAGCATATGAGAAAGGTCTTGTTGTACCAAGTGCTCATATTATAAAGGTTCTCTACCAAGTGGATCAGCCAGCAAAGATAAAAAGTAAAAAAACAAATACTCAGGGCAAGGACTTTCTTCCATGCATCCCCTCTTGTTCTTTTTGTAAAGGTCAACCTCCCAACTATGGCAAGCAAGATACTTATTTTACAAGTATAAATTGGGTAACATGAAGATATATATGATTCTTATAGCAATTTCAAATACTAATAAAAATATCAACAATGGTGTTACAATTGTAGCTGATTTTCAACAATTGTAGCAAACTTTCAAAAATATCTATGGTGTTACAATGAGATTGGGAATGTGGAAATGTGTGGATGAGGTTATAGGTTTTAGGTTTATGATTTCAGGAGGTGAAGCTTCAATGGAGGCATGGCTATTTTTTTGGGTGATACTCCTATAGTGGTTTATGTTTTGTCAGTGGGGCCAAGTTTTGATGGGTTTTATCTTTCGAGGTTGTGGTTTTCAATGCATCTCTCATCTTTTTTAGTATGTATGATTGCTTACTAGTCCTCTGGCCAAGTGTTTTTGTTTGGTGTTTTTCCTTACATTGTGTTTTCCCCTTTTTGTGTCATCTTCATTTTTTTGAGGTCTATTTTGGTGGTTAGTGGGGGCACCTGCTCTTTTATCAAAGCCCTAGGTCTCAGTGGAGGCTTATTAGGGTTTCCGAAAGGGTTTTTAGTTCCATATTGATGGAAGTTTCTAGAGGTAAGGGACTTTCTCGACATGTCCTTTTCAATGCACACCTAGAAGTTTAGGAGGGTTTCATTTATCCTTTCCTTAGTAGAACCTTTTCTTTTATACTAGTGACGCTTTAGGGTTCCCATCAACTGGTGGTTTATGTAGCGTAATCTCTCTTTGGTCTACCATTAATGGTAGGAGAAGTTGTGCAGCTATCTGAAGCGGAGGTTGGGATTGGATTTTTTCATGGTGAGATGTAGTCTGTTCAGGGTCTTGCAATTGGGGTTGATTAGGTGGAAAATGGGGGGGAAAGGAGAAAATGCGTGAAGCGAAAGCCAAAAGTTAACCTAGATCTAGGATATGATTACCCCCATGCATGGAGTCTTTTCATTTATGGAAATTGTTATTGTTGGTGATTTTTGGGGAAATAATATGGCTTTTCCTACTTTCAAAGCTTGGGTAGCAAACAAAACATCTTGGACTATCCATCATAATGCTTTTCCCTCTTGAAGGGATGGCTAGGGGCCATTCTTTGGTCAACAAAAGATGTGGGAAAAGTTCTTGAATGGGTTTGGATGTGGGGCAACCTAGACTTCAAGTTTAAGCGATGGGTCCCTACCTTTCGCACTAGGAGAGAGAAAATATATTCTCATCCAACTTGAGGAGGCTTCCATCAGGCTCAAAAGCAGAGCCATTTGACTACAAAAAGGAGACATCAATTGTAATATTTTTCGTAACTTTATCAAGCATAGAGTTAATGTTTATTCCATTTGGGAGATCGAAGATGAGGACATCAATTTGGTTTCTAGTTTTCATGATATTGCCAGAGTTGGTGTGAAGGATTTCTTTGGTTTATATAAGGAGGATCATAGAGCTCTTGTAGCTTCCATGATGGAGATTATTGCACACTTCCTAAGGTTTGTTTTTTATGAGCATAATCTCTCCTTAACTGAAGCCATTTATAGAGATGAACATATTGAGGCTATGAAATATATGCATCATGACAAGAGCTCTGGTCCAGATTGTTGGTCAATTGAGTTCTATTTAGGAATGTTTGAGGTTATTGGTGAAGATTTACTATTTCTTGTTGAAAAGTACAAGATAAAAGGTAGAGTTTTGGTTGCGTTCAACCCTACCTTTTTAACTCTGATTACTCAAATTGACAAGGTGAAAATAATGGATGACCTCAGATCCATATCTTTGTGTAACTGTATATACAAGTTGATTGCAAAGATTATAGCTAAAAGAGTTGAGAGCATTTTGTCTAAAGCAGTTACACCTGAACAATTTGCATTTCTTGAGGGAAAGAAGATACATGATGCTACCGACATAGCTTAGGAAGTTATTCATTCAATTAAGATCAACCACATTCCTACTATTGTCATTAAGGTTGATTTGTCTAAGGTCTATGGCAGAGTGAACTGAACTTTTCTTAGACTGGTTCTTACTTAGGTTGGTTTTGAGCTTCCTATAATTTATTGGATCCTCTCTTGTGTCCAGTATGTTAGCTTTGTTGTGTTGATTAATGGATCATCCTCTCATTTTTTTAGACTTGGTAGAGGGTTAAGTCAAGGCTTCCCACTTCCTCGTATGTTATTCATGTTCATTGTGGAAGGCCTCGACAAAATTATCACCTAAGCCATACCTAATGGTAATATTAAAGTTTTTCACTTTGGAGGATCAATCATTCCCAATAAGTCTACTGTTTCTTTCATGAATGTGGATTATGAGGCTACAGATTAGATAGCTTCCCAATTTGATTTTGAGATTATTGACATTTCTGTGGGCCTTAGGTATTTGGGATTTGTTGGAAAACCCAATGATTTCAACATCAAGGATTGAGAGAAAGCTACACTTGTGATTTTACAACATGTGAATAGATGTGTTGATGTCAAACATTTGAGAATCCATCTGATTACCAATCAATCATGGATTCTCACATGGTGTGATTTTACAACACATGAATAGATGTGTTGATGTCAAACATGCGAGAATCCATCTGATTACCAATCAATGATGCTTATCGTTAACAGATGTGAGGGAACCCACCGATGATGATAATTGATCCCAAGACACCAAGTACATTTTAGCAAGTGTGAATAGATGATATATGGTAAAAAACATGTAGAATCACTCGATTAGGAGTCAATGATGTTTACCCCTTCTTGAACATAAGGAACAATTGCCGTTGATGACTGCAAGATCCATGGTACTATGGTTTCTATATTCACTTGCAAGATAGAGATTTGGCATTGATAGGAAGGATCCTGTTGAAGGAGGGCCTTAATGCATCCCCCATCAATCGATATGAAAAAAAATCAACATTTGTGATAAAGATATAGAAGATCAATGAAGTATAACAGACTAACAAAAAGATGGTCGACACACAAGTTAAATGGGATTGAATAATAGATGACTATAGTTGACATTCCCTTGAACATATAGCATGACAATTGTGTAACTAGGTAGCACAGAGTCAAGAAAACCATATACACCATAATGCAATGACACAGGACGCATCGAAGCACACTCCATAGTGATTGGAAGAGTATCCAATTAGAGAAGTACTATGACTCAGGAAAATGGTAAGGATTTGAGGAAAGTGAATAACCCAATTTTAAGACAAAGATGCAAACATGTACTATGTTCAAGGGTAACATACTAGACTATTTCCACTTCTTAATATAGACAATGTAATCCCCCCCTTTTTTCTCTCTATTTTAAGTACCTTCTTCATTTTTTAACGAGCTCGAAAAAGAGATAGAAGTGTGCTTGATAATATCTTTTTTGTAAGAATTTAGCAAGCCCAAAAAAATAAACTCAAAGTCTCCTTCATTTTTTAACGAGCTCGAATAAAGAATAGAAGAGTGGTTCAAGATAGTGTCTCTCTCATTAAATTTTAATGAGTCTAGAAAATTAACTCAATTGGACTTTCAACATTTTTAACGAGCTCGAAGAAGAGGGAGAATATTGCTCCATATAGGTCCATTTTCAAAAATGTTTAGCGAGCCCAAAACGGTAAATTTGGTTCCAAGGAAAATTTTAAGGGCAAAATTTAGCCCATGGGCTAATTTTAGGGTTTTTTTTATATCATCTTTGAAAAAAGATTTGTCAATTTCAATTTTTTTCTAAAGGAATTCGCCCAAATTCCATGGAATAAAATTAATTTACTAAACAAATAGCCAAAATTGTCCCAAAAGTATATAAAATCCTTAGAAATTTGAATATTTTTTAAAAAAAATTGCCAAATAGTTTATGTTTGGAATTTTAAGAATTAGTAAGATTCATCAGGGTTTCTACACTCTAAGAAAATTATAGATCCTAAATTTTTTTCCTAAATACACTTGCATGGCTAATATGTAAAGTTGAGAGCAAGATGCACTTGTGGTGTAATGAATGGTTATCAAAAGCAAGTAGATTGGTTTTATGGAAATCTTTTATGGAAGGACTACCGATTTTTTGGGATTCTCTTGCACATAATCCTACAAGTATCCTTGAGTGCATCAGAAAGATCTATTTCTGTTTGTTGTGGAGAAAAAAGTTGGATGAAAAACCCTTTCATTGGGTCTCTTGGAATAGGTTCACCCTCCCTAAACAACTTGGTTGTTGGGGGCTTAAGCATCACCAGACCTTTTCAAAAGCCCTTGCTGCTAAAGGGATATGAAGAATGTTGAAAGGATAAGGCATGTGGGTTAAGGTCATCCATAAAAAATATATGCACCCTTTCACTATATTTGGAATGGTTCTGGACCAATGTTAAGACGTTGAGAAACATGCCAATTATGTGGAAGGTTCTCCTTTTAGCCTTTGGTATTATTAGGGATTGGATTTGTTGGGAGGTTGACAATAGTAGATGTATCAGACTAGGTCTTGATCCATGGATTGGGAATAAGGACGCACATATATTTCCTGAGGTAATTGTTGATTCTCTTATTGACATATGTTTTGTTTTTTCCAGATCCAAGACCTTCATAATACCACTCCCCTTCAACAAGAATGGTTATCATTTAATGTTATGGCGTTTGAGAATGATTATAAGACTAAATGGGTCTATTATATTAAATCTTTGAAATATAGTCATGTCAGACTTGTGGAAGGGGAGGACTCCCTTATATGGACCAAAAATGTTTTAGGGGGCACATATCTGCCTAAGCTTGGTACCAGGTCTTACGAGAAGAAGAATACCTCCCTCCTACTTAGTGGTGAAATATGGAAATTTGGAATTTCAACTATCCTCTTAATGCCAAACTCTTTTCATGGCTTACCTTGGTGGGAAAATCCCCATTATGGGATTATCTTTTAAGGAAATTTGGTGATGGTCCTAGTGGATGTTCTCTCTATAGGCTTGATGGTGAATCCATTAATCATATTTTTATATGCTGCACTTATATAATAAATGTGGAAGTATGTTTCTTTAGTTTCAACACTCCTTTTATTTGGGAGGGGGATGAGATTAAAGATGCATTACAGTTGTGGATGAGCAACCTAGATTTTCAAGATTATAGAGCCCTCCATGTCCTAATCATTTTAGGGGCCTAGCTTTCCTGTAATAAAATGATTTTTTCTGGATGTCTTTATATTACCTCCACAAATTTATGTAGATAAGAGTCTTGATATATTGGATCAATTCCGTAAGATAAAAAAGGATAAATCCTGGAGGACCTAATAGAAGTGGAGCAGATTGATAAGTCAAATGCTTGGTGGGTTTTTGATGGTGCAACTCAAGGTAGTCCGGGCAGTGGGGGAGTTGGGGATTTATTATTTATCTCTGATTGTCTTTGGTTCAAATGTTTAGCATGCATTTTATTAGCTACCAACAATAAGGTTGAACTGACTGTTGTTTTTATGGTTATGAAGATGGCAACGTCTAAAGGGGTGAAAAAGTTAAAGATCTTTGGAGATTTGCTCTTAGTGATTGATTGGATTAGCTTGAAAAGACCTCCAAAGAACATTTTTCTTAGGCCTTTGTGTGAGGTCATATGTGGGGTGCTATCATCCTTTGAAGAAGTCTCTTTCCAACATATATACATGGATCAAAATGTTCAAGTTAATATCCTTTCTAAAATGGGTCTACAGTTTTCAGAAGGCACTTGGAAAGTATGGGAGGTTAATAAAGATATCATTAAGGAACTTGAATTGGGATCTTGCCTTGGTTAATCCTATTCCCTTGTGGATGCTAACTTATTATTAGTCTTTCACTTCTCTTATATCAGTGGAGGACAATATCTATTGAGCTAAAGCAAAAGTTATATCTCTTGAGAAACTTTTTATGGACAGTTTTGTAGTATCTATGGGATGGATGTATGATGTTATAAGAGGCAATCTATGTAAGCATAAAGCAAACATCTGATGATGACTATGTGTAAGGAATTTATGCCAAATGAACAATATGGTTTAGATTTTTTGAATACAAATTTTGAGTTGTGATCCTTTTTTCCCTGGAAAAGAAAATAGATTGAGAATAAGAAAAAATGGCTTATTACAAAGAGGTCATCAACCCCAAGTGAGAAAATCAAATCTATCTCTATTTTATTGTTAGTTTAAGGAGAAATTAAATATTAGAAATATAATAATAAACTCACATGAGCTTCATAATGAAATTAAGATGCCGATAAGACTTAAAACAACATGAAAATAGAGAAATTTTAAAGTACAATTCTAACAAGGTAGAAGATGAAATCTTGGATTACACATCATACATAAAAATCAAATCTCATCTCCAAAGCATTTGTAATATCAATAATATTTATAATGTGTTCACTCATAAAAACCAACAGAAGAAGTTTGTAATATTATTTGCAAGCTATTTAAATTATATAATATAACAATTATATTTTATTTATAAAACTTATTAACACTGATTTCAAGTAATATTACCATTTTCTATAATAAAAATAAATTAATAAAAATTTATTTTTAATCTATATTTTAGAGAATAAAAGCATTATTTTTTATTTTTTATTTTATGTTTAATGGTTTTTTATTTAATAAAAAATAAAACTTTAAAATTCTAAATAAACATGAAAACCTAATTAATATATATAGGGAGAGTTTTTAAGAAATTTAATGTTTGAATTCTAAAAATTAAATTATTGATTATGAAAATTTAAACATGGAAAAATCTTTGTGCTCTCTTGTAATATTATTATATTAATAGAATTATTTTTTTACTTATTTATTTTTAAAAACTTTTTATTTATTTATTCTTATGTATATTTTTATTTTTATTTTGAATTGTGTATATTTTTTTTCTTAATTTTTTTGAGTCATGTATATTGTATTTTTTTTAAAATTTAATGATAGTTTTTAATATTAATAAAGAGTATCTCTAATAAATTATATTAATGTACCTCATCTAAGGTATTGGCATTTGACACTTACTAACAAAACTATAAATAGATACTCAATTAAACTTGTATATATATTTATATAATTCTAAAAAACCAAATACAATATGTATTACACACAATCGAAAAACATCTATTAATTTCTTAGTCAGGCTTCATAGTGAAATAGGAGGCTTAACAATTCCTAAAACACCCTGGTGGAAATGATTTGCCATATTTATGAGTCTATAGGCATTGAGGATGAAAGTCACTTTCTCTTAGAATCCCACTTTCATAATCTTTAGTACAATACAAATCTCTCTAACCTTCTAACATATCAAAACTATAATGGCATATAAACACTTCTTTTTAAGAGTTTTGAGCATATAAATGAAACTTTACAAGAATCCTGTAATCCTTTCAAGGATCTCAGTAGATGTTAACTATCATCATTATTATTAATTATATAAAATTAATTAATTAATATATAACTTTTTTTATTAATTATTTAAATATTTATTTTTTTATTATGCTAATATTTATAATGAATAAAAATTCATTTGATCGTCATAATGAAATTTTTATCATTCTAACTTTTTAAACATCGAAAATTTTTATCAATAAAAATATAAAAAGAAATAATAAATATTAATAAAAAATCTGAAAGGGATAATCTAATAACCTCTATGGTGGGGAGATTGTTCCGAAAATTGAATGTTTTGAATTACTTATAAATAATTGTTAATTATTAAATAAATGTATTGCATTTTATAACTCATATTGAATTAAAAGGATTTGAGTATAGTTCTGCGAGAATAACATTACCCATAAGTAAAAAAAAATACATTTTAAAATTACACACAATTTAATATGAAGGTAAAAATATACTTTTTTTCTTTGAAGATAAATATGTAAGTGTCTCAATCATCATAGCTATGATGTGCAAACAATTTACTTCAATCTATTATGAGTATCGTATTACGTAATTTAAAGATATAAACCTTCAAATTAAAATAACTATGAAATATTAATTTACTTATTAAAAAGTATGAAAGTAATGTTAATTTCATAAGTTATTATATTATAAATAATAATAATGAGGATGGAATGGAGTCATGAACTTATTAAAAAGTATGAAAGTAATGTTAATTTCATAAGTTATTATATTATAAATAATAATAATGAGGATGGATTGGAGTCACGGTGATGATATTTTAAATAATAATAAAAAAATTTTGGTTGCAAACTAGAAATGTGTCATTGAGTTCTTTATGAATGATAAAATTTTGAAAAAGTATGAATGGTACTAGAAAAATTAAAAAAGCTACGCACAAAAAGATAGTTAAGAAGTCCATGAAAAGAGAACACCTCATGATATAAAGTTTGTCTTGGGCTCACAAATGGTTTTCTATGCTTGTTTAGAAGTGGAACACAAGCTACAAATTAATAAATTTATTTTAACTTTCCTTTAATGTTGATTTGATGCATTTGTCCAGATGCTTTACATGGGCAATTCAAAAGCTTATATGTAATGTTTTGTTTAAATAATTATATTAATAATACAATTTCAATCCAAAAATTACTTGGAAAACTTAATATTTGAAAATATGTAATGAAAATTTAATGTTTTTTTTTTTAACATTGAACATTGCATAAAGGTTTAGGAATAAACATTATGTTATTTTTTTAATAGGAAAGTTAGTCTATTAATTAAGTCTGGTTGTGAATTCTAATTAAGAGTAGTGGAGTTTGGTTGTAAATTTTAATTGAGTGGATATATATATATATATATATATAAAATGTATTGTATAATTTATTAAATTAATTTTCAATTAAGAAAAATGAATTATTACTTAAAACTAAATTTATATTTAAAATGATTTTATTTTTTATATATTAATTAAGTTAATTTTATAATACAATTTTTAAAAAAATACTAATAAATGAAATTTTGGAATCTTTTATTTTATTTTGGAATTTTTTAAATATTAAAAAACATTAAAAATATATTATGTATTTTATTAAATTAATTATAATTAAAAATAAGATTATGAAAAAAAAGATGATTAGTTATGAATAAATTTATTTATGTTGAGATTTGTTTTAATTTCAATATTTTGTATCAAGATTATGTTATAGGTGACCATTTTTAATGAATTTAAATATTGGATTAGTATGAAAGTATGACTTTTTATTATAGATTTGATTAACAAATAAATAATATGTAGGAATCTTATTAAATAATTAGAATTTTTTTAGAAGAAAATGTTAAAAGCAAAACATAATAAATCTAAAAAACCAATAACCTCAAAGAATAAATATGAAAGACAAATTCAAAATGACATATGAAACAACCGAGATTAATCACATGAACTTATGTACCTAACTCTTAATCACATGAACTTATGTACCTAACTCTTGATCAACATCACCCATTTAGGTAATCAAACCCTCTCAAAAGATAGAGATGTGGTCCTTCTCCTTTCATGTATACATTCTTAGTTGAAAACCCTTTACTAAATATGAAAGATATTTGGATTAAAAAAGAAACATAATCATCATCCAACTTAGAAGCAACCAAGAAATTGGAATTTGCAATTAAGTGACCCTTTATCACTTATTNCTTTTATATATATATATATATATATATATATATATATATATATATATAAAATAATAATACCTATGCCATAATAAATCGTGTCCAATTCCTTTATTTATATCCTTTGTCTCATTATCACACCTCTACTTACATTCTTTTCTTTCAAATCTTATAATCTCATTTTCACTTCACATAATTCATTGTACTACTAACAAATTGAATATCACTTCATCTAACATCTACCAGACTTTCTTTGAAAATATACAACCCTTTTCACTCGGCTTCAAAGATTCCCCGAAACGATCAACCCTCAGTATCGTTAAATAAAAGTTAAACATAATATAAACCTGAAATTAAATATGCTAGAAACCCTATAAATTATCTTAAACTATTACTAATACCCTAAATGTGAATATATAATAATTAAAACCTTAACGCACACCATAAAGGAAATATGAAGTGTGGCATTTACAATAACGAAGGATTCCCAATGTTGGTAAGAGGGGCATTAAATTAAGCATATGTTTTTGTTATACAATGCTTGGAGATGGATTTAGAGTGTTTTAAAACCGACATATAGTTTCGTGGCATCTACCTTTTATTTAAATGGCCCATTAAGGGCATGGCATTCATGCGTTTTTCAAATTATATGGAACTTTTATTTAAAACCAAGAAAGATATTATTTCATTAATATTTAAAACGAAATATAACGCTTACTTAAGTGAAAAACAATTATATTACATAGGACAACTTTGTAAAAATATGATTTCACATGAATATATGAAATTTTTTTCACACATATACTTCTAGTCTAAGGAATCATAATTAGTTTTTCATCCTACATTATTAGGTCAAGAAGTCCATTATTAAACTATTTTCTCAAAGACAAAATGTATTGTAATTGGTGTTTATTGCTTGATGAGGATTACAACGTGTCACACATATTTTAATGGGGCTTCGTGTTTTTTCGTTTTGTATAATTAGGATTACATGAGGAATAATAAATCCATTCAACAACATTTAATTTCTCTTTTATTTATAAATCATTTATCTTTATTTATAGGTACACAAGTGCATACTATCACATTGAAGGATCAATTTAAAAAAAAAGAGTAAATGGTAAGATGAGGGGAAAGTGTGATAAGTGTGGGGAGGTGGCATAGGATATAGGTATGCATTTGTTTGGTATAATAAAAGGATATCATTCTCAAAACTATTGTCATAAAATTTGTAAATTTAAAAATAATTTTTGATATTTTTCTTATTTGAATGAAATTTAATTTTTAAAATTTAATGGACCATTTAAAGTGACAAGTTATAAAAATATGATAAAACTATATAAAAAAGAAAAAGAGTAATTGAATAATTATGTTTATTAGATGTTTAAAACATTGAATCGATTTTTCCCTTGTATTTTCAAAAAATTATTGACAATCATTCAAAGGTATTTGATAACATGTTTAAAGATTTTCCTCTTATCCAAGAATATGATAACACGATTCAACTCATTTTGGGGAGCCTCCCTCATAGCATCCTACCCTATAGATTTCCATATGCCTAAAGGAGTGAGATTGAGCATATGATTCAAGAGAAGGTAGAGGTTGGCATCATTCAACCTAGCAAAAGTTCTCTATCTTCACCGATCATTGATGGCTTACAAAAATGATTCTTCATAGCATTTATGTCAACATCATCAAGCGATCAACAATATCCCCATTAAATATAAGTGAATTCATAGATAAATTGCATGGAACCATTTTCTTTACTAAGTTGGATCTGTGTTCATCATATGATCAAATTAGAATGACGGAAGAAAACACTCTAAAAAAAACTTTTAGAAGGCATGAAGGCGATTACATGTTTTTGGTGATGCATTTTGGGCTTACTAGTTTACCTTCCACATTTCAAATCTTGATGATATATTTTTTCAAGTCTATCCTTTAANGGGGGGGGGGGGGGGGGGGGACTATATACAAAGGCTTCCAAGTGTGTTTTTGGGTTTCAAGAAGTGGAATATTTAGGACATATTTGATCTCATGAAGGCATCAATGTGGACTCTAAAAAAATTAGATATATGGTGTAATGTCCATTTCCAAAAACCATGAGAATGTCAATGGATCCTTAGTATTTATAGGATATTACCATAAGTTTGTTAATAACTATGGTCAAATAGTGACACCTCTAACAAAATTACCAAAAAATAATGCTTTTCTTGGACTTAGGAATTAACCCATTCCTAAAAGAATCTTAAGATACCCATGTGCAGAACTCTAATCCTAGTTGTACTCAACTTATAGGAAATAAATTACTCTAAGCCATTTGTTAAAAGGAAATTTTATCAACCTAAAGGGATTGGATCCCTTGGTGAAGAGTGAGTTTTTCACTAGTGGGTAAGGTTCAATTCCCATGAGATATTTCCTGGAGCCATGGGATTACCTTGAGGTAGTAGTCAAACATCTGGTTGTACCCATAGATTGTATTAAATGATCTTGTGTGTGTGAACACATAAGTGGATAAAATACCACCCTAATGTCCTTTAAATTTTAAGGGGTGGTAGCTGTGGAAGGGATCATTCTTGATCTAAGAGGAACTCAAGAAAGTTTCTTTTCTTGGGGAATAGGAATGAAGATACATAATCAATCAAAACCTTGTTCTCTCCTGCAAGGAATCAATATGGCTATCGATGCCAAAATAGAGGCCTTTCTAGTTTTTGGAGACTCATTGATAATCATTCAACACCTAAATAAAAACTCTACTTGTAACACACCCTCTTGCATTACCCAACCAACTAGATAACCACCGGTTGCTAAAACACACAAAGCGCTACATAGGCTCTGTGATTACAAGAAAATATTAGCTAACAAAACACAACGAGCCACAATTGACTCAAAGACTACATAAGTGTAGATGAAATCACTTAATTGTTTTCTTAATTACTAATTTAAACAACTAACAACTAAAAATATTAATACTACATACAAGATTCGACAGTTTAAAACATGTTTAAATAGATTAATATTAATCAATCAATAACTAAAAATTGTTCATTAAACCATCCGACGCATTAATCCTCCTTTTCGACTTAAATTGCCGATATCGACATTGGCAGTCAACAGTTGGCACCCCTCAACAACTTAACAGGCAAACTAACCCGATGTCTTCAAACTGACATTAAAACCCAAATTCCACAACGTCACCAGTTGGTAGTTGACACACCCAAACCAAAGTTACAACAACACCTCTTGACTTTTGATCACTAACGTTGACATGCCGGTAGTCGAGAGTTGGAAACAACAAATAAAAGTTACAAAGACCACTCTCTACTTTTGATTCCTGATGTCGACATGTCATAAGTTGGGATCCGATAGCATAAAAAAAATTACAATGACCACTCCCAACTTCTAATTCTCGACATCAGCACGTCGAAAGTCGGGAGTTAGCATCAACAACAAATAATTAAAATGACCACTTTCAACTTCCAATTCCTGATATCGGCATTTTGGAAGTTGGAACCAACATACAAGAATTACAACATTCACTCCTGACTTCCGATTCCCAACGTTGACATGTCAGAAGTTGGGAGTCAGCACCAACTCATTGACACTGTAATCAATGTTCACAATTACTCTGATTTTGTAGAAAAACACTTAGCCATTTTATTAAAATGGCTAAGGCATGGAATAAATTGAAACTTAATCAGGCTTCTGCCACAATTCGACATTGATACCATGCCCAACATAGGCATGTGTCAAGCTCATTGATTGGCACAAAAAAATAAGGAAAAATAAAAATTAACCAAGGAAACACTCATCACTGGTTAAGCTTGCAAATCGCAGGCTTTCAACCAACATACTAGACTCATACAAACTAATATATTGCTTCTTGGTTTGATAATTGAACAAAGGAAATACAAGCAAGACTCACAGTATTTGATCCCGTTCTCATTTAAGCTCAAAACAAAATCATTATACATGCATCAACATTCTTCATGCATAAAGTGAACAATCCAAGGAACCAAAAGTTTATTTTAATTATAACGATGATCTACTCGTTCCACTATAATTCCAATCTACATGAATTGAGCATAGAAGAAATAGTCCTTTATAACTCCTCACACAAATTTAATTCAATAGAGGACAAGTTAACAAGTGAAGAACAAGCCATAATCTTTATTGGCTATTCAAGCACTCATGAATACATAAGGTCTTCTACTCCCTTAATTAGTTTATTAAAACTAGGTCACCCATTTCCTATTACAGTCCTTAGAAAAGTAACAATTCTCCCAACAACACAATAGCTTGCAAACAAAGAAAATTGTTACATAATTGTCCCATCAATTTCTAAAATAAAAAAGTAATCAGACACACAACAATTCGGTTTGTACCATTAAGCAACTATCCATTCAGAAGAACACAGGTCTTTAACCATTTAACTCTTTGCATATTTTAATTCTATAAAACTCATGAATTCAACAGAGTAATAGAAATTTTATTATGTTCATCCCATACATAGAACTTGAACAAAGGTAAACACTTGATTCCACACAAGTATTAACAACAATACATCATCACATTTATTATCAATTTATCATGCAACTACTGACATTCAAACACGCACAATTGGTTCATTTTCCTAACACGATATTTATGTTCAATACAACATTAACATAGAGATTTAGGAACTTATTGAAATTCATAAATACTGGCAACTGAATTCATGGCAGCCATGCTCCACCCAACCGTAGGCCACTTTGTTCATTAATATCTCAAAAAAGCATCACCCCCAAGCTAGGACTTGTGAATTCACCAGGATACTTCTCCCCTTTACTCAAATTTCATTCCAATATATGAGTTATTACTCGAAAACACTCACAATTCACAGGAATTTTACACAGGTTTATAGGCATTCAGGAAATAGGCTACAACCAACACTATGCCTAACAATACACTTACCACTCTAGCTTCTTTCCAATAGCACCACATCGAAAACCCATCACTGTTATTTAGTGCCCAAAAATTCCACTTGAAAGGTTCATGCACAAATTTTCAATCTCATTGAATATAACCCAACAATCAACTATAGGCTTAGCAAAAATGGTTCAGGAATAACAACTTGGCCAACCATTCATAGTTATGGATTCAATGGGTTTGGCCAACCATTCATAGTTATTATGTTCCAACTTGTCTCATCAAATTAGATTTCGTCCTCCACATGGCCTTGTCTCCCTATTGCACTCCACACACCTCTGTATTGCATTCCCCTTCATGCATTTGCACCATGCACTCATCAGGCCTCTTCCCTAAGCCCCATTCCACTCTTGGATGGACCTTTTTTTTCCATGCAACACTTTTCAAGGATACCACTAATCCCCACCTAATCCCCCACTAAAACATACTTATCATTTAAAATAGGATTTAAGGTTTAAATAGAGGTTTAAGGTTTAATGCAGGGTTTAACTATTTTAGGATCCAAGAAGGTTAGGGTCATCTCTCAACACCCTAAGCCATTCTATTGTAACACACCCAAACTAGGTCACAGGTAAATAAGGGTGTATGACCTCTCTCTTAAGGTAGAGAAGATTGGTTTATGATCTTAGCGAAGTAGAAATGTTTATTCAAAAGGGATTAATCATTTGGTAATTAATTTAAAGCTTCTAGGTTAACTAGTAAAACCGACACTTCTTTAAATCAACTAGAATTCTACATATAGTATCATGAAATAGTTTTATAGTCTATAATCCCTAATGGGTGACCTGATATGAGGCTTCCATATACATCCACATGGAATTCCATAGCTGTCCTATAATCCATGATAAAAACTTAAACAAACAATAGTACTAACATCTCATTCGGTCAAATAATAATTGTACTAAAAGCTTACTCATAAACAAGATAACTGCTAACCATTTTCTTTCTTATAACCAAATACAAAAACCATGGGAAAATATGATACGTGACATCCATATACGACCACATGAATTTCCATGATCATATTTCCTAAATTATCATACAATATACATATCAAATTATAGATTACTTGTTTAGGGAAACACATACCTTCTCGGAGTTGTCAATCCAACAAAAAAGTTAGTGACATGATAATCCTACCATTTTCTTAAGCAATATGAATACAAAAGTAGCCTTCAATATATATCTTAATAATAATACATAAAATGTTATAAGGTCATAAGTACTTATCTTGATATACACAATTGGTAGTAACATGATAATTTTCTTCCTAGCCGTAGATGTATACTTGGAGTATGTTTTCCTTCCTAAAGATCACCCCCTAGATGAGGTCCTAGAATCTCACACTATAAGTTATATCCTAGGATGTTCACTAATGGATGATGTGCTTCCTTTCTTGGTATTGTCCCCCTCTCCCAGAAAGGAAAGTAGTGGTCAGTATTGAGATCCCCCCTCCTATAGCACCCTTTACCACAAAATACAACTCACTTTCCAGGATTGTCCCCCTCTTCTGCAAAATGAGTGAAACTAGAAAATATATCTCCACACAAAATTGTCTTCCTCTCCTATTGGATAATGTCGATGATATAAAAACACTTCTGACTTCCTAGGTTAAATCTATGCTCAAATCTCTACTAGAGCATTTGAAACAAGAGAACAACTAGACCTAGATACCTATCTGGGATTGTCCTCTTCTCCCTCAATTTCTAGCGCAACCAGGATGAGATTTCCACACAGAACTATCCCCCTCTTCTATTGGATAATCTCAATGAAATGGAAACACTTGAAACCTCCCAGTCCTAGGAATAAACTCGAATCTCCATTGGTGCATCCAAAACAAAGGAGAAATAGTTCTCCTATCACCACAAATCAAATCCCTACTAGGTCATTCATATCACATGGGAAATACTAATATCGACACACTATGGATCCCTACTAGGGCATCTGAAACACATGAAGAATTGGTTTCCCATACCAATAGAATGGTTCACCAGATCTTCCTATATCTGCAAGAAAAATTCATTACAAAATTGTGCAAGTATAATGACCAAATCTCTCTCTAGAATTTGCAACCCAAATACAGCCCTACTCTACTCTGCTCCTAGACTTGCACAAATAATGAATGAACAACCTCCAAAGAAATTTGAATCCCTTTTGCCTAATTTGAACATCCTCCATAAGTCTAATTCTATATCACTAAGAAAGGATTCCCAATCATTGGGGATTCCTAAGAAACACTGAATGACTCATTCGAGTTCTTCATCAAGGAACTTTAATTCAACGAGACTAACTCTAAAACATTAGCAAAGACACTTCCCATGACTATCTGATTCGAATTCCTTAAAATTATCTAAAAAATACCTTAGCTGACTCTTAATTGCACATAAGTTACTCCTCCTACATGAGGATGACTTGAATTCACCCATAATTTACTCCCATGCACCAGAGACAACTCAAATTCATCTTATTAACTGAATATTACTGAATTTAACTAATAAAAACACATTAATTAACTAAAGCCAAAGTCCAATTATCCAAATGAATCTAACTCACCGTTAGTTACACTAATTGAAGATCTACTCAAACTAACTCAAATTAATTGAATTTAACTTAGTTAAACTCAAACTAACTTAGATTAATTGATTGTAACTTAGTTAAACTCAATTTTATTGAAATTTGCTGAGATTAATTGACATTAACTCAATATTAATTAAAATTAACTAAAATTAACCGGTAGTAACTCAATTTAGCTGAATAAACACTCCAATTAGAGTGGAGTTACAAGAATTAGGTGCATGATTAACTCCATACAATCAATTAGGATCATAAAACTTGAGTGAAGTGATAATGGGCCCCATTAACAACCAGATGAGGAATATTCTCACCAGTGAGGGCGCAATTAGTGCATGCAAGACATTAATTATGGGTTTTAGGACTCCCATGGTCCAAAATCAATAAAATTAGGAATATTAGAGTAATGTTAGGGGGAGATGCAACTCCTAACCCCAACCCCTTCTCATGTGAAATTCCAAGACCCCCCAACAATGCTATTGTGGTGTTCTGCCATTAATAATAATGATAATAATAATAATACTAATGCTAATACTAATACTACTACTAATAATAAGATAATTTCAACAATAATAATCTTAATATCCACTGTTCATGGTCTAGGCACCTAGTGCCACCATGTAGTAAATAACAGAAATCATAGGTGTCTGGGACTTACCTTCAGGATATTAGATTATTATCCCCCTTACCATCTCACTGGTGAATTCATCTGTCCCCCATTTCTTCAGTATTCAACCACTGCTAAAGCTAGTTATATATTTTTATATTAATAAATCAAAATATACATTTGTTCTTCCATACAAGACTTTTCATATTTGTAATTACATCATACATAATGATTAGTTCAGGGGGCCTAAACCACGGGTATTGCATTCCCACCCCCCTTAAATTTAACACTAGCCTCAGTGTTCCATTGTTCAAAACATATGAACAAAAAATTTCAGACTTAATTCCATATGTACAATTTTCAAACTAGATGGGTATACCCTTCTTACATACTATCTTTTATTTTCCAAGATCACTATCTTAGGGATGCAAAGGGTCCATTGTACCTTTACCTATCTTATGGACCTTTTGCTAAGAATCTTGGTTGTTCTATCCAATACATAGACTGGTTGTGCCTGGATTTCCTAATCTGGTTCTACCTTTAATCTCAGTCATGGTTTCTCAAGGCGCTACTTAGTGATTATCCAAGGTTGGATATAATCGAGGTATTCATCTACCTACAAATTCTATTGTAGTATATTCTTGCACATTATATAAGCTTCCCCCTGATTCTTTCTTTTCTTCGGGCATTCCCTGACATAGTGATATCCTCCACAGTTCCAATATTTTATTTGAAAAGGAGGTTTTTGTCCCATTGGCTTTGCTACTTTTGATTCACTTTTTAGGATTGGATGTTTGGAAAAATTATATTGGTACTTCTTATCACTGAGATTTAGACCCTTTTTCCTTCATATATTGCTTCTCTTTCAGCTTACCATTCCCAATTTTATGTACATCATGCCTTCTTTTACCTTATTCATACAAGAACTTATCCTTTTGAATGCATTCATTCAATGTATGGGGTTCATCATAAGAGATATTATCTTTATAAAAAGTTGGCAGTTCACTGAGAAAGCATTGGAATTTAACCTTCTCATCTCGAATGAAGTTAACATAACTTAGCAGTTCCAAAAATAATCCCTCATACTCTTCCATAGATTTATCTCCCAAGATTATTTGAAAGAACTCTTGCATTTTCTTATCGTAGTACTACTGGGACAAATATTCATGCTTGAATAGGTTCTGGAATTTCCTCCATGAAATTTGTCTTTTATCCAACCCTTCTACCTATTTTTGTTTCTCCCACCATTGGTAGGATTTCCCTTGGAGATTGAATATGGCAATTCAGGCTTCCTGAATTTCAGAATTATCATGAACACACAGGTATTTTCTCATGTCCAACAACCACATTTATGCACTTTCCCTGATTTTTATCAATCAAAGACGGGGTGTTTAATATTGCTAAGTTCACCCAGGAGTGCACTTCCCTCATGCTTCCTCTTCTGATGTCTTCTATGATGAACATCATTATTTCATCTAATGAATCTTTTTTATGATGGATTTCAACTGACTAATTATGAGTTTGATGCTTCTTACTACATTCAACTTGACTTATTGGATACCAATATTCAATAAGAAATATTTGGATTATATATTATTCTTCGTCCCTTTCCTTGATAGAGGATACTTGGTGCACTTGATTTTGTAAATTCCTCAGGTTCTACAACATTTTCTCTTTGATTTGATTTTTCTTCTCCATACACTGAAGGATTTTTCCATTCCCAACTTGAATATCCTTCAAAGTTCATAAATCGTCTATGTGTTCCATCACAGATTAATGGCCATTTGATTTTGTCTTTTGATCACCCAATCTCACTTCTTCTGCAAAGTGATACATTTCAGGGATTTCTACCAAACTGTATTTTAACTTGGAAACTGAAATCAATAACAACAACCCAATATATAGCTTTCAATCTGAAAATCCCTTTTTGTTAGTCCATATAAACAATAAATAATGTTCATTCATCAAAATATAACAATGCATTATTATTTCATGTATCAACTCACACAAATACATGTAGCACGAATTCAAACATCCAATCCGAAACATATAAATACAATGCTCAATAGAGAAAACATTTTATTGAATTCAAGCACTTCACTGCTCTTTACGGATTTCATGCACATTAATTTTGCATATCATACACTAACACATTACCCAAGGCTAAGTTTCGAAACCATAGCTTTGATACCACACTGTAACACACCCTATTACGTTACTTAACCATCTAGATAACCACCAGTGGCTAAAATGAACAAAGCGCTACACAGACTCTATGATTACAAGAAAATATTAGCTAAACATAACATGACAAGCCACAATCGGTTCAAAGGCTATGGAAGCGTAGATGAAATCGCTTAATTGTTTTCTCAATTATTGATTTATGCAGATAACAACTAAGAATATTAATAGTATAGACAAGATTCAACGGTTTAAAACATATTTAAACAGATTAATATTAATTATTAAATTGATAAAAAGGTAAATTAACAAATACAATGGATTAATCCACCTCTCCAACTTAAACTACCGATCCCGACTTCACCACACTGATCTTGGCATTGATAGTGGGAAGTTGGCATTGCTCAACAACTTAACATGCAAACTAACTCGATGTTTTAGAATTGATGTTGAAACCTTGACTTCCTCGACATTGACAGTCGAGAGTTGGCGCAACCAAACCAAAGTTACAACGACACCTCTTCAATTTCAATCCATGACATTGAAACATCGAAAATCGAGAGTTTCCAACCAAAATTTAAAAAGATAACTCCCGACTTCTGATTCTCGACATCAGAAAATCGAAAGTTAGGAGTTGGTACCATCAAACAAAAATTATAACAAGCACTACTGACTTATGATTCTGACATCAACACATCGAAAGTTGGGAGTGGGCACCAACAACAAAGAATTGCAATGACTACTCTTGAATTTTGATTCCTGATGTTGGAACATAAGAAGTTGGGATTCAACACCAAGATACAATAATTAAAAACTTCACTCCTGACTTTTGATTCCTGATGTCTACACATTGGAAGTCAGGTTTCGACACTGGCTTGTCGACACTGTAATCAAATGTCACGATTACACTGATTTTGAATAAAAATACTTAGCCATTTTATTAAAACAACTAAGGCATAAAATATATGGAAACTTAAGCAGGCTTTTTCCATGATTTAGAAATAATACCATGGCCAACATAGGCACATGTCAAGCTCACTGATTGACAAAAAAATAAGGAAAAAGAGAAATTAACCAAGGGAACACTCATTACGGGTTAAGCTTTGTAGAAGGAGCAAGTCGACATAAGTAAACTTGAACGAAGACCATCTTAGTCAGTCAGCCGACTAAGTCGATGGGCCGACTTAGTCGATCAGCCGACTAAGTCAGTCGACCGACTAAACTAAAAGATTAGTCGACTTAACTAATAGTTGTGTCGGTTCACCGAACCAACAGGTAGTTATTTTGTAACTGTTTGTAAATTGTATATATTAGGCTGTTGAGCCAAGCAAGAGCTTAGTTCAGTTCTCTGCCTTGTATGAACTCATTACAATAATAATATAATCTGTTTCGTCCTATCTGTTCTTGTCTCTTGTCTCTTTTAGTTATGTTTTAGTATGTATTATTGGTAACATTATGTGATCTGTGAGATTACAACATTGGTTCCGTACCCCCGATCTCCATACCACCTCCTAAAAAAGAAACACCCCCGACTTCTATACCACCTAACCAACCAGAAAAACCCTCGACTTTCAATCCACCAACCACAGACCCAACCTCCACTATTGCAGGTACCCAAGAGAAAGAGACAGACAGACAAAAACAGAAGAAATAGCATCATACAAAGACATCCAGCTTGCGGATCAGCCTAAAAGATGCAAGTTCGTTGACCGACACAGAGGTCGGCCAACTACTCAAAACCTTGGCCAAAGAATCAAATAAAAGGACGGTCAGAAGAAGTAAGGAGCTCATAGATAGGGATGCAGAACAGGTCGAGTTTCTCGGCAAGTGCAGGGATATTGCTCAAACTGTCGTTCCAGGACCTGTCGAAGTTGGCACAGATCGACCTCTTGAAAGGGCATACCAGCTTTTCGAGAGCATGGTGTCGACCATATAGGCTCATCTCCAAGAGACTAAGGCAGAACAGAAGGAGGAGACTGCCCGACTACTCTTGACCCAGCACACTGCATTCTCGGAGGCATAAAAAGTTCTACAAGATCATATGGAAGAATTCATTGTCACCGAGGAAGTCTTAAGAGACTGGCCGATGCACTATGGGTAGGTCTACCACCAGACACGACAGACATGGCAGGGCATCCAAGCTCTGGAAGGTCGGAAGTCGACAGAAGCAGAACTGAGGCAGACAATTGAAGAGCAGATTGTGATGGAGATAAACAAACTGCAGAAGTTGGAAAGGGAAGCACATCAATGGGTTCAATAGGCCCTTCCTAACTTAGAGAAAGTCGACACCATTTTCCCACAGATGAAATGACTCCTCAATACTGCAGAGGAGGAAAACCAGTTTTTGGGTCCCAACATGGAGAATATCGCAGAAATGCCCATGTTCAAAACGATGTCGATCCTTTCAAGTCTCACTACCTTAACAATCGATATCCAGAATGCATGGCAGAGTTGGACCGACTTTCAACATCACCTTGCCATCACAGCGCCAGCTATTGTCGAAATATGCGTGCAAAAGAGACCGACCATCCGTCTGCACAGTCCACAACAGTAACCAGTTTTGAAGGGTCTGTCACAAACATCAATTTTGTCCCTCCCTGTTTCTTCGAGACGAAGAAATGTTTTGTTCATGGGGGATATGTAGAAGGAGCAAGTCGACATAAGTCGACTTGAATGAAGACCGACTTAGTTGGTCATCCGACTAAGTCGATGGGCCGACTTAGTCGATCAGCCGACTAAGTCGGTCGGCCGACTAAACTAAAAGATTAGTCGACTTAACTAACAGTCGTGTCGGTTCACCGAACCGACAGGTAGTTATTTTGTAACTGTTTGTAAATTGTATATATTAGGCTGTTGAGCCAAGCAAGAGCTTAGTTCAGTTCTCTGCCTTGTATGAACTCATTACAATAATAATATAATCTGTTTCGTCCTATCTGTTCTTGTCTCTTGTCTCTTATTTATAGTTATGTTTTAGTATGTATTATTGGTAACCTTATGTGATCTGTGAGATTACAACAAGCTTGCAAATTATGGGATTTGAACCAACATACTAGACTGATATGAACTAAAATATTTCTTCTTGGTTTGATAAATGAACAAAGGAAATACAAACAAGACTCACAGTCTTTGATCTTATTCTCATTTAAGCTCCAAACATAGTTATTATACATGCATCATTTAGAATTTTAAAAGTATTATGCCAAAAAAAGGACCAATGAATGAATTACAAGAACAGTAACACAAAGAGAACAAAAAATATTTATTCTGAGAAACTCTCATGGGGGAGAAAACCCATCAAAACTTCCTTGATATAGACTTCAACCAAGTACAGTGTAAGATGCCAAAAAAATAAGAATAACTTCTTTCTCTCTCTCATATGGATTGCTCCTTCTCCTTCTAGTGAACTTACTTGAGTGTTAAGTGTGTCCAAATGAGGGAGGTGCCTCACCTATTTATAATGATCAGGTGAGTGACCTAATAACCCAATAGGGTCAACTTGTCTCTTCAACTAGGGCTGAATTTCCTTGGGAGACAAAACAACAATTATAAAATACTTTTGTGGGTACTAATGACCCAACTTACAATGATGTTTTTACCTCAAGACTTTTACATGACCAAATGCATCAATGAAATATCCGAACGAAGGAATAACATCTCAGAAGGGAGGAATACTAATAATAATACAATAAAAGGTACACTAGAATATCTTTTGAAGTTATATTTATTTAACACTCCCTCTTAACAACGAAGGTATTCTACAACATCAACAACAACATAAACAACTGTACAACTAACTAATGAATCTATATGTCATAAGAATCTTTGTAACAATAACATCATCATCAACATCAACATGGAACATCATCATGAAGTATTATCATCATCATAATAATCATGGAATATCATCATCACATAACATCCTCATCGTGGAACATCATCATCATGGAGTATCATCGTAATGGAATATCATCATCACAGAGCATCATCATCATGGAATATCATAATTATCAATGAACATCATCATCATGAAGTATCATCATGGAACATTGTCATCAGCATGGGCATCATCATCTGTATGTGAGTACTGGAACATCATCAGTATGTAAGTACTAGAACATCATCACCTGGAACATCATCAATATCTAAGTACTAGAACATAAGCATCATCATTATGTAAATACTGGAACATCATCATCATCAGTATGTAACTACTAGAACATCATCATTAACATGAAACTGCTAGAACGTCTTTTGCATAATCAAGTAAATGTTGGAACTTCATCCGCATGCAAATGATGGAACATCATAATGATAAGCAAGTGAATGCCGAAACACCATCAACATGTGAATGTTGGAACACAGTGGAAATATGCAGGATCTCTATGGTGGGCACTCTGGTAGACCCAAATGGCCTTGTCTAGCTTACTAATCATTTGAAACCAAACAAGCCTAGACATACATACCGATCTACCTAGGTCTCAAAGCACTATTTAAATTACTAATGCTTTTGGACCAAACAATCCTAGTTGTACATGCTGATGCCCTTAGGATCAAATAGGCCTTATCGTCACAAGCTAACATACCAATCCTAGACTGAGTTGCCACAACACTGCTATAGGAAAACACATAATCATCATCATCACTCCTTCTTAAGAGGGTGGTCCTTTCTGACTACACCAAGCTTGTCTCGAAAGTATTCAAACTATATAGGAGACAGAGGCTTAGTTAACACATCAACAACTTGTTCCTCTATAGGAACATACTGGAGCTATACATCTCCCATATATACAATATCCTGGATGTAGTGGTACTTGATTTCTATATGCTTTTACTTGTCATGGAACACCAAGTTTTATGTCAACTTGATGCAACTCTAGTTATCATATTAGATATCAGTCACATCCATCTCGATATCGAACATTCCTATCAACAACTTGTGAATCGATACTGCTTCGCTATAGGATAAACATGATGCAATATATTCAACCTCTGCCATACTGAGAGAAACATTGGTTTGATTCCTACTAAGCCATGATATCACACCTAATCCCAAATTGAAACAACATCCTGAAGTGCTCTTATTATCTTCAGTACTACCTACACAAACTGAATAGGTATAGCCGTGTAATCTGATCTCATTGTCAGCTGCATATATGAGGATACAATCCAATGTACCCTTTAGGTACCTCACCACATGTTTTTCTACAACTAGGTGAACATTTCGTGGTTCCACCTTATACTGACTCAAGGTGCTCAAAACAAAATATATATGTTCTTGTATTTGTAAAATACATCAGTGTAACATTTATTGTCTCCAAGGAATAATCATTCAAGAGATTCAAGTTTCTCACCATCAAAGTATTCATTTCCTTGCAATCCATCATCCCAAATCTCTTAGGAGTTCAACAACATATTTTCCTTGATTTAGGAAAATAACATCCAGGAACTGACATAATTCGAGACCTAGGAAGTAATACATCATAGCAATGTCTTTCATATCAAATTATGTAACAATATTCTTCTTACATTAACTGATGAGATTCTCTTCTCCTGTCAAAAATAGATCATCCACATACAACAATAATATCATAATCCGATAATCTACAACCTTGTAGTAAAGGTTGGAATATGATTTATTTTTGGTAAATCTCAATCTCATCAGGAAGCCATCGATTCTTCCATACTATGATTTGGGTGTTTTATTAAACCCATATAATACTTTCTTTAATATGCACACATGTATCTTCTTATCATGTGTTTCAAAACCTTATGGTTGTTCAATGTACACTTCCTCTTCTATCACACCATTAAAAAAAGTCGTCTTTACGTCCATCTAGTGTATCTTTGATTTCATCTTGGATGCCATGGAAAAAATAGTTCTGATTGAAGTGTATCTTTATACTGGAGAAAAAGTCTCTTCATAATCAATTCCTTCCTTCCGAGAGAATCCTCGAGCTACAAACCTTTCCTTGTATTTTTCAATGCAGCCATTTGCTGAATGCTTTGTCTTGAAGATCCATTTCGAGGAGACTACTGACTTATCTTTCGGTCTCAACACCACATCCCAAACATCATTTTTTATGATATACTTGTATTCTTCGATCATCCCATCCATCCATTCCTTCTTCTTTGTTTCTTCTTCAAAACAGGTAGGTTCTTCATCAACAAGGTTACACATCAATGCCACATAAATGGAGTAAGGCCTTGGTCTCTTGCTTCCTTCTAGAGCACCATAATTTTCTGCATCTTGAATTATATAATGATCCCAAGGTGGTATTATTTTTCATGAGATCATCTCATGAGGTGACTCCATAGGTATTTGGGGCTTTGCCATGTCATGGTCTTCTGGTGCATGCTCATTTTCAACGTCTTAGACTGGTAATCTATTGGTCTCTGCAGCTCTTCAATCTTCATTGTCTTCTTCATGATCCTCATCTGCATATTTATTTTTGGACTTGTTGAAGGATGCATCCTTATCAAATGTAACATCTTTGCTGATCTCAATCTGACGGTAATCCAATATGTAGACTCTGTAAGATTTCAACTAATCACAGTAACTAACAAATATTGCCTTCCTTCCTATAGTGTCCAAATTTGATCTTTTCTACTTGGGAACATGTATGTATACATGATAACCAATTATATTAAGATGGCTAACTTCAAGCTTCTCATCGGTAAATATTTATTTTGGAGTCTTGTTACCAAGAGCGCCGTGGGAGATTATGTTCTACACATAAACCGTGGTTCTAACTTATTCATCCCATAAGTGCATATGTAGATCCTGATCATGGATCATGGATTTTACTGCTTCCATGATGGATCTATTCTTTATTTCTAACACTCCATTATGTTGAGGACTATAGGGTGTGGTGAGATCCCTCTTAATCCAATGTTCTTTAAATAAATCCTTGAATTCATTTGATGTGAATTCTCCTCGATTGTGTGATGTCAATGTATTAATCCTCCTTTCAGAGAGATTCTCTACCAAGTCCTTGAATTCTTCTAACTTTTCAAATTCCTCATCTCTACTCTTCAAGAAGTAAATCCAAGTCTTGCAGGAATAGTCATTAATAACGGAAACATAATAAACAAAGCTGCTTAGAGAAGTAGATGACATCATACCACATACATCTAAGTGAATGATATCCAAGATCCCTGTCACTTTACTGTTGCTTCTAGGAAATGGGTTCTTGGTATTCTTTCAATGTGCACATCTCTTGCAAAATCCTTCATGATCAATCTGGATCTCTGGTAAACCTGTTACTACCTTGCTCAAAATTGGAAATTCTTTGTAATTTATATGGGAAAATATTATATTCCATAGCTCACATGGGATAATGGTACTAGTTGTTATAGATGAATATGATTGCCCCTTCAATTTGTAGAGTCCTCCTTCTTCAAATCGAATTATGACTGCATTATATATTGTCTTTCCTTTTGGCCACATGAGGAATTCACCATCTACAAAATCAAATATGAAACCTTTCTTATATAAGGCTGATATAGAAAGGAGATTCTTTTTCAAAATTGGTATATATAGAAATTATTTAATATTCATGGACTTTCTAGAATTAAGCTTGTACGAGGCTTCTCCCATTCCTTTGATGCGATATCGGTAATCATCTCCAAGTTGCAATTTGTGTGGAGAGTCTTTCTAAATAAGACATGAGAGAGAGTGTTTGTAACCTATCATGTGTTCGGAAGCACCACTTTATACGATCCAGGTGTCACTTCCATGTGGGACCGATCCTGTTAGATTTGAAATTAACATATTATTCATTCGAGTCTTCATCTTCTCTAGCCTTCTCCTCATCTGGTTTATTCTCTTCGACTGTAAGGGTGTGAAACTTTATATTCTTCTTAAACTATTCTTTCTTGAGGGGAAAATTTCTTGCAATGTGTCCCATCTTGTGGCATGTGAAACATTTAAAGGATAAGAATCCCCTTCTAGTTCTTTTACCTTTTCTAGGTCCTTGAGGTATTTTGTAGGTGAACCATGATCCTTTTCCTTGTTCCTTCCTTTCTATTTATAGGATGCCAAATCTTGAACTTCATTTCCATTTATATTCTCTTCTCTGTTTTTTATTCTTTCTTCTTCTTATATGAATTTCTCCCATAGTCTAGTGAACTTGATCAACTTCCTGTTGAGGCCTGGAAATTCACAGGCAACAACAGAAAGGGATTCTCCCCAGTCAACGTTCCCAACTAGCCCGTGACTATTTGGTATGGGGAATCCTTCCAGTTTGCGGTCCAACTACCGTAGATCAAGTACAAAACAAAGGGCTTTACCGGTTACGGCCCGGTCCACTGAGTTTTTGTATTTTGACTTAAGCTATGAAATACAAGTGCCTAATTAACAATGCAAGGTGATAAATATGCAAGGAGCAGTCACAATGTGATGCGCAGGTTCTTACCTCTCGTCTTAAGGCTCACGAGCATCCAAATCGCATCCAACAAGAAATTAAACTAACTACCTAAACTATCCCTAGGGAGCATGATTATCATTCATTGGTGAGTAATACATTTTGTACATGCATTATGAAAAGTTACAGATAGCTGAATACTTCTTTCAAGACACATGAACAATTACAAATATTTAAACAACCAGATAGCCATTTGTTTTATGAACAACATTCATTACTCACAGTGGAAAACATCATAAAATATACCGAATAACATTTAAACTAGAACATAGGTTCAGGAAGTTAAAACACTCTCACAGTTAATGAAACACAACTGAAAACGAAATAGTTCCTCTTCAACATTGCTCATTTAATCGCATTGATAAATTCCACATTTTTCTTTCTCCAACAGGCAAAAGTTGTAGTTTCTGATTGTAAAACGAAATAGTTCCTCTTACAAGCAAATGGTTTACAAGTTTTTCTAGGGAAAAAGTCCCTGTCTAAGTTCTACTTTCAAATATTTAAACTACAACTGCAGAACGCTTCAGTTTCCCCCCAAACACATGACCTTTCAGTTTCGCAAATGCTTCATATTCCTCTATCTTGTCTGTATGCAATCATGAACCATTTGGTAACTAATCAGTTTTTGGGTCTGCGCTTTTATGTCTCCTAATTTTGTATTTTACTCCCCTGGTCCTCCTGGTGATCCCGCTGGTTTCAGTTATACCTCTGCCGAACGATCTGTCTCCTTTAGCGCCGCAGTGGTTTGACCAACCTCCGGAAACCACCTACAAGCAAAATACGTGCATCATTCATTGGAATCGCATTCAAACCATATCAACTAAAATGGCTAAGCATTAAGAAAACCATGTACTGAGTTACTACCACAAGGCTTAACAGACGCCGGCACCACTACTTCGTCTAACTATGGGTTCGAGGAAAGCCCCACGACAGGGAAGATATGACCTGAGACGCGGGCGGGATAAATTCCAATCGGAAGTCGGAAGACATTTACATTGGAAGATGAAAGTGTATTTATTTCTACAACGGCGGAAGACCAAACCATAGATCCATCCGCAAGGGCGGGGATAACCGGGTGACAAATAACCGCGCGTCTAACATCGGAACAAAAGCAAAACCGCAACCGCAACGGTGGAAGAACAAAGGATAAACCGCTCCGCAAAATGAGTTCAAAATCGGAAGGAGACATTAGAGGATTGGAAAAGCTAACGCTTTCGACAGCCGCAATGGAGGAAGCACAAAGGGCGCGACCTTCCTCCACGATGAGTTTTAAATGACTTAGACGACCGGAAGGAAAAGGCTTCCTGTAGCCGCAAGGGTGGAAGCCCACGACTTACGAAATTGATGGAAATAACAAATAGGTCCGAAACATTAAAGTAATGACCGGAAGAGGAAGCAGTCTTCCTTCCGCAACGGCGGATAAAAAGTTCCGATGTAAACTCAAAATCAGTCGAGGTAAAACAAACAAATCGGAAAGGAAGTCGAAGTCAATACTGATTATCCATCTGCAACGGCGGGAGGAAAAGAAAATACCTTTCGATTCAGCCATGATGAAAAAGCAATCAAAAGGAAAATGATGAAGTTTGATCAATCATTGAATTCTTTAAGCATTAGAAAAAATTGGAAACTAGCGGTAGATCAATCCAAGGGTAAGAGAAGTCCTTTTGAAAAGTTCTTAGACCAAATCAAAGAAGAAAACCAAACTAATCCAAGCAAAAGGAGGGTCCTAATTTTTTTTGGAATTTTGGGAAATTGTCGCAGCTGCAATAATTGGCAACTACCTGGTGAACCCCAGATTTCTGAATTAACTCCTTCCCCGTGCAAGATTGTCTGAATAAGTTGAAATCTTATAGATGCTTGTATCCCTAGGCTGGCCAACCTATGCATTTAAATCATTGAGAAGCAGTCCATTCTTTGGGAAATGGTAACATCAGAAATATTGCAAGTCTGAATAATTCTTTTGAGGCCTAATAAATGAGGTTTATTTTAACCGTCCTTGGGTAGTTTCAGGCTTGGACACCACAAGATTGTAATAGATAGTAAACAACATTATCCTTTTGTTCCTCATTCCCATGCCAATTGCACTTTTGTGCCATTTGAAATTTAGTTCTTGTGAGTCCTCCATTTGCCTTTCTTTCTGAATTTTATTCTGGCTCCTCTATCCCATAGTGCCCTTTTGTGTGAGAGAAGATTTGGCGTTTCATCTCACGGACGGAGAGGAACTTTTGGCAATTTGAAATTTATGCTTTTGATACTTTGCTTTGATATGTCTTGTTTCTTTAAGGAGTTTTGACTCTTTATAGCTTTTAGCTTTTTCTGAAATTATGGCATGGGATCATTTATATATGATATACTGTTTACCTTGCTTCCTTTCCGTGGGTGTTTTGCTGTCACTCCCTTGGATATTTAAGCTGTGAAATGGATGGAGCCTCGAAATAGTATTCCAGACCTCTTTTACTTCTGAGTTATTTATAGGGGTTAAGTAAGACTTCAATGAATGCATGGCTAGTTAGGGACACTGCTACTAGAAGACATTCTATGTTTTAAAGCACAGTCTTTTGCTCAAGATTTCAGTTAATAAAGAACCCTGATGTTTCCATTGTAACCAAAAGCCCGCCTCTTTATTCAAACCAAAAGAAATAGCATTAAACTAAAAGAAAAACAACAGCCAAGCAACAAATCAAAAGAAAAAAGATTCAAATCACTAAATAAAGGGAAGAGCATCAAGCATTAAAGAAAACAAATCAATTTATTTATGTATAAAAACCAAGAAGAAAGAAAATAAGTGTGCCTGCCCTAAAAATATTTAAGTTCAGCGAGTTAAAGGGATAGGCTGGAGTGTAGGCCAAAACATATCCATGGTCTAAGTGTGCCATTTTTGAAATTGAAATCATGTCTATTAATCTTCCACCCTCCTTTTCAGCCTGAGGCAGTTGAAGGAGATCAGGCTGAGTGTCAATTCTAGAACTGGCCTTTCTTGAGGTATGATGTCTTGGCTTAAGCTCAGTCAGATAATTTCCCAGGATAGAATCAGCAGATTTGTTACTTTCTCCCAACTTAGTGACAGTGTGCTTCATGTAGGGTTCTCTCAAAATTTTAAACCGATTAGGGGTACCCTTCAGAGGCAACCATAAATGAGACCAGTCTGAAGCAAAATAACCTTTTAATCTAGCCGACCAATCTTGGTTGAGAATAAGCCCATATCCCCCTGGTATATCAGCCACCATAATGTCAATGAATTGGCATATCTTATTGTTTGCAAAAAAGCGAATTAGAACATTTTTCATTTCTCCCACTATTTTGACACCCGTGCTATCTAATTGTGTTACTCCCCCAGCTGTGGATTCTGGTTGTCCATTAATATTTTTGCACACCTCAAGTGGCATAACATTCACTGATGATCCAGAGTCCACCAAGCAATTATGCACATTATGATTCAGCATTTCTAGGGTCAAAAGAAAAGGTGGGGTGTCAGCTTTTTCTTCCCAACCTGGTTCTATGTCTTCTTCCCCCGGTTGATTTTGGGTAGGTATGGCCCTTTTAAGCTCCTTGATTTCTTCAGTGTTTCCTTCATTACCACCTTCCACATGTTTGACAGGCTCAATGATTGGCTTTTCTTCTTGGTTGACAACAGTGACTTCAGGTGTTTTATCTTTAACATTCACAACTACCTGTCTTTTGACATTTTCTTGCAATTCCTTAATCTTTGAAATTATTGTATTGTCTTTAATTTCTAAGTTTGTACCTTTAGTTGAAGTTGGTTTGCATTCAGACTTAGGGGCATTCTCTTCTGTGTTGAAAAGTGAGACACCATTCCATAAGAACATGGTATCCTTATCTTGTTCTTCTATGGTCTGGTCCGTCTCTTCTTCTTTACTACTGTCTTTGGTTGGTTTAGAGCCCAACAACTTATTCATTACCAACGTTACTGAATTCAACCATTGAGGACACTTCTTTTCCGAATGAGGTTGTTGGTGAAAAGTGTAGAAATTATCTCCCCCTACCTTTGTTATGTTTATTGACAATGAATTAGGTGGAGGGATTTTCCATTGATTGCTATCCTCCCTTTTTTGGTAGTAGGGTTCGTAGGTTTTCTGAACTTCCTTTTCTTTTTCCAGTACTATTATAAGGTTGGATAGTTTCTGAATCATTTTAAACATCTCCTGATAATCATGTGATTGTTCATCTTGAGGTTTAGACAGCAATAAGGCTCTCCTCTCGATATCCTTTTCTCTCAGTTGCTCAGGATAGTCTTCTATACTTTCCATTTCAGCTTCAACCCTTTCTGCTTCTTCATAAGTCTCTACCAATGTAGGTTTGGCTTTCATCTTGGAAAACATGGCCAGCTCCGGTCCTAAGGCTGAGGTATAATACTCAATTAAGTCTTTGTATGAGGGTCTGTCAATTTCAGAAAAGTTCTTTAGATAAGCAGCAAACCTCTGAGTGAAACTATGCACCTTTTCTTTTCTATCTTTCTTCAAAGTGCATAATCCTTTCATTAGTGCTGCATGAGTTTTCTGGACTGCATATTTATTTCTGAATATTCTTTCAAAAGTATCCCAGTCTGGAATTGAGTTTGCAAGCAGAGAAAAATACCATGAAGCAGCTTCCCTTTTCAAGGTATGAGGAAATAATCTACGGACAACATCTTCGTATTCCCCAGCCCTTAACCCTTCTACCGCCAAATAGAAGCTTTGTAAGTGATCATCTATAGCAGTCCTTTCCTCGGGTCAAACTTAGGCAGCAGCTTATCAAAATCTTGAGGTAGGTTATGCAATGGAGGTGTGAGGTTCAAAGGGGATCTATCTCTCCAAGCAGGCAATGGGTTGGGCTGGTTCATAATTACACCAGCCATGAGCACAGGAAAATGAACAAAAGTCTGAGCAAAGAGCAATGTAAGGTGACACCAGGTTTTCTTGTTTCAAAGGTAGAACCAAACTTGTAAGTGCTTGGGTTGAGTCGAAAGCTTCAAAACATCTGCTCGTAAGGTAATCTTGGGAAATATGTTCCACGACCAGCCATGCAATGGAGGCCCTCCTTCTAGTGCCAGAACTGTTGAGGCCTGGAAATTCGCAGGAAACAACAGAAAGGGATTCTCCCCAGTCAACGTTCCCAACTAGCCCGTGACTGTTTGGTATGGGGAATCCGTCCGGTTTGCGGGACGGCTACCGTAGGTCAAGTACAAAACAAAGGGCTTTACCGGTTACGGCCCGGTCCACTGAGTTTTTGTATTTTGACTTAAGCTATGAAATGCAAGTGCCTAATTAACAATGTAGGGTGATAAAGATGCAAGGAGCAGTCACAATGTGATGCACAGGTTCTTACCTCTCGTCTTAAGGCTCACGAGCATCCAAATCACATCCAACAAGAAATTAAACTAACTACCTAAACTATCCCTAGGGAGCAGGATTATCATTCATTGGTGAGTAATACATTTTGTACATGCATTATGAAAAGTTATAGATAGCTAAATACTTCTTTCAAGACACATGAACAATTACAAATATTTAAACAACCAGATAGCCAATTGTTTTATGAACAACATTCATTACTCACAGTTGAAAACATCATAAAATATACTGAAGAACATTTAAACTAGAACATAGGTTCAGGAAGTTAAAACACTCTCACAGTTAATGAAACACAGCTGAAAACGAAATAGTTCCTCTTCAACATTGCTCATTTAATCGCATTGATACATTCCACATTTCACTTTCTCCAACAGGCAAAAGTTGTAGTTTCTAATTGTAAGACAAAATAGTTCCTCTTACAAGAAAATGGTTTACAATTCTTTCCAGGGAAAAATTCCCCATCTAAGTTCTACTTTCAAATATTTAAAATACAATTGCAGAACGCTTCAGTTTCCCCCCAAACGCATGACCTTTCAGTTTCTCAAACGCTTCATATTCCTCTATCTTGTCTGTATGCAATCATGAACCATTTAGTAACTGATAAGTTTTTGGGTCCGTGCTTTTATAGCTCCTGATTTTGTCTTTTACTCCCCTGGTCCTCCTGGCGATCCCGCTGGTTTCAGTTATACCTCTACCGAACGATCTGTCTCCTTTAGCACCGCAGTGGTTTGACCAACCTCTGGAAACCACCTACAATCAAAAGACGTGCATCATTCATTGGAATAGCGTTCAAACCATATCAACTAAAATGGCTAAGCATTAAGAAAACCATGTACTGCGTTACTACCACAAGGCTTAACAGACACCGGCACCACTACTTCATCTAACTATGGGTTCGAGGAAACCCCCATGATAGGGAAGATATGACCTGAGATGCGGGCGGGAGAAATTCCAATCGGAAGTAGGAAGACATTTACATCGGAAGATGAAAGTGTATTTCTTTCCGCAACGGTGGAATACCAAACCATAGATCCATCCGCAACGGCAGGGATAATCGGGTGACAAATAACCGCGCGTCTAACATCGGAACAAAAGTAGAACCGCAGCCGCAACGACGGAAGAACAAAGGATAAACTGCTCCGCAAAATGAGTTCAAAATCGGAAGGAGACATTAGAGGATCAGCAAAGCTAACGCTTTCGGCAGCCGCAACGACAAAAGCACAAAGGGCGCGACCTTCCTCCATGGCAAGTTTTAAACGACTTAGACGGTCGGAAGGAAAAGGCTTCCCGCAGCTGCAAGGGTGGAAGCCCATGACTTATGGAATCGATGGAAATAACAAATAGGTCCGAAACGTTAAAGCAATGATCGAAAGAGGAAGCAGTCTTCCTTCCGCAATGACGGATAAAAAGTTCCGATGTAAACTCAAAATCAGTCGAGGTAAAACAAACAAATCGGAAAGGAAGTCGAAGTCAATACTGATTATCCATCCGCAGCGGCGGGAGGAAAAGCAAATACCTTCCGATTCAGCCATGATGAAAACACAATCAAAAGGAAAATGATGAAGTTTGATCAATCATTGAATTCTTTAAGCGTTAGAAAAAATTGAAAACCAACGGTAGATCAATCCAAGCGTAAGAGAAGTCCTTTTGAAAAGTTCTTAGACCAAATCAAAGAAGAAAACCAAACTAATCCAAGCAAAAGGAGGGTCCTAAATTTTTTTGGAATTTTGGTAAATTGTCGCAACTGCAACACTTCCTTAAGGAGTCCCAATCCCTTGGAAGACCATTCAAGTTGGTCATCACAATTTTTGCTTGTTCTACTATGTCTCCAATAACCTCTAATTTTTCTTTGAGCTGGGACACTCTTGTGAAGTATGACTGTATTGTTTTTGGCTTCTAAACCTTCACACTCTTAGTTGGTTTCTCAAGGTCATTCTTTCATTGACGTTTCTCCCTTCAAATAGACCAGACCTTGCATGAAAAATTTCCTTTGGAGTCTTATTTGAATATACTTGAGGAATAAAATGATCCTTGATGGAATCAACTATGATCCTCTTAGAATTGATCATATCCTTCTTGTGATTTTCTTTTTCTTTATTTCCTTTCGGTTCCTGAACTTCCTCCTTGATGTATCCTTCTAGGTCATGTTCTTCAAGAATGAGCATGACTCTGTACTTCCATGCTCTAAAATTCTCATCTCCTTGAATATTTTTATCAAACTTGGTACGATTTGTCATCTTTAATGAATGCGAACTTAAAATGGAAATATAGGAAGTATAACTTACCAATAGGAATATTGCTTGTGAACCTACTTCAGGCTGACTTAGGGTTGGATAGGGAAACCCTAATTTTTCAAATGTCATCACTTGCAAATATGATTATAGGAAAATATATGCTTCCTCAAGAAGATCTGATTAGTAAGGTTCTTTCTCCAAAACTGTGGATATAACTGCAAATTACTTGATTCCCTAGATTTCCTAACATCAGTGGTAGGTCAGAAATTGAAAATCCACAAAACTGAAAAACTATTTCGACAGAAATATGTGCCCTCCTAGGGAGAGTTAGTTGGTTGTCATTTTTAGCCTATTTGTGGAGGGAGTTTCCTGGAATAGGGATCCTATCTTGTTGAACTACTTGATAAGTTACTACTCAATGCATTCTTTCAGGTTGGATCTAATACCATGTTAGAATTTTAAAATTATTATGCCAAAAACAAAAGGATCACTAAAAGAATGACAAGCATAGTAATACAAAGAGAACACAAAAAATTCTCCTGGGAAACCCTTGTGGGAGAGAAAACTCATCAAAACTTCCTTGATATAAACTTCAACCAAGTACAGTGTAAGACTATTTGCTTCCTCTCTCTCAGATGGACTGCTCCTTCTCTCTCTAGCGAAATTGCTTGAGTGTTGAGTGTGTCCAAATGAGGGAGGAACCTCACCTATTTATACTCATAAGGTGAGTGACCTAATAACCCAACAGGTCCTACTTGTCTCTTCAACCAAGGACGAATCTCCTTGGGAGACTCAAAACAACATTTATAAAATACTTTTGTGGGTACTAATGACCCAAATTACAATGAAGGTTTTACCTAGAGAATTTTACGTGACCAAGTGCATCAATGACATCTCGAAATGAAGGAATAACATCTCCAAAGGGATGAATAATAATAATATAATAAAAGGTACACTATAATATCTTCCAAAGGTACATTTCTTTAACACCATCAACATTCTTCATGCATAAGGTGAGCAATCCAAGGAACCTAAATTTTCTATTAATTATAGCAATGATCCACTCATTCTGCTAAAATTCCAATATACATGAATAGAGCATACAAGAAAAAGTCATTCTTTATAAATTCTCACACAAAATGAATTCAATAGAGGACAAGTTAACAAGTCAATAACAAGCCATAATCTTTAATGTCTATCCAAGAACTCATGAATACATAAGGCCTTCTTCCCCTTAATAAGTTTATCAAAACTAGGTCACCCATTTTCCTGTTATAGTCCTTAGAAAAGTAACAATGCTCCCAATAACATAGTAGCACCCAAACATTGCAAATTGTTGCATAATTGTCCCATCAGTTTCCAAAATAGAAAATCAATTAGACACACAACAATTCAGTTTGTCTCATGAAGAAACCATCCATTCAAAATAACACAAGGATTTAACCATTTAAATCCCTGCATCTTTTTATTCTGTAACACTCATGAATTTAACTGAGTAATAACAAATTTATTACTTTTATCCCATACAAATAACCTAAAAAAAGGAAAACACTTGATTCCATGCAAAAATTTACAACAATACATCATCACATTTATCAACAATTTATCATGAAACTACTGGCATTCAAACATGCACAATATACACAATCGGTTCATTTTCCTAACACAATATTTATGTTCAATGCAACATTTATACATAGCTTCATCCACTTATCTAAATTTATAAACAACTAGAAAATAACTTCATGACATCCATGCTACACTCAAGAATAGGCCTCTTTGTTCACGTTTCTCTCCATAAAGTGCCACCGTCGAGCTAGGACTTATGAATTCACCAAGAGAGTTTTCCCCTTTACCAAAATTTCATTCTAACACAAGATTTATTATTAAAAAATAATCACAATTCATAGGTATTTCACATAGGTTTACATGCATCTAAGAAACATGCTACAACCAACTCCATGACAAACAATACACTTTCCACTCTGGCTTCTTTTCAATAGCACCACAGTGGACACCCATCATTGTTGTTTAGTGCATCGGAAATCCATTTGATAGGTTGATGCACCAATTTTCCAAAAGTCAACCACAAGCTTAGAAAAAATGGTTGAAATAACAACTTGACCAACATTTCAGAGTTATGGATTTAGCAGGTTTGTGTTATTGGATCTACTCCATCTTCTGGTTTGGCTTGGCTCATCAAATTAGACTTTGGCCTCCACATGGCCTCCTCTCCTTGTTGCACTCCACACACCTCTATTCTGCATTCCCCTTTGCGTGCTTACACCATGCACACCTCGGGTCTCTTCCCTAAGCCCCATTCCACTCTTGCATGGAACTTTAGTTTCCATGCAACACTTGTCAAGAATAACACTAATCCCCACCTAATCCCCCACTAAAACATACTTAACACTTAAAACGGGATTTAAGGTATAAATAGAGGTTTGGGATTTAATGTAGGGTTTAAATACTTTAGGATCCAAGAAGGTTAGGGTGATCTCTCGACACCCTAATCCATTCTATTATCCCCCTTACCATCTCATTGGTGAATTCACCTATCCCTCATGTCTTGAGCATTTTGCCATCGCCGAATCTAGTTATAGATTTTTAATTAATAAAGTCAAATATACATTTGTTCTTCCATACAAGAATTTGGATATTGATAATTACATCATACATAATGATTAGTTTATGGAGTGTCAAATAGGAGTATTACATTCCCCTCCCCCTTAAATATAACACCATCCTCGATGTTCCATTGTTCAAAATACATGAACAAAAAATTTCATGCCTAGATGCTTTACATGGGACGATGGACATGGCTACAACAAAAATTTGACTCACGGATTCAGGTTTGGGCACTTAGTATTTTAAGCATCCCATCAAGCTCCATGTAACGATCAATTGGGAAATATCACTCAGGTTTCAAACATGATTTCACAGTCTAACCATCGATTCCGAATTAACATTCTCTTTCCTTCTCTGCATTTTTCCTTAGATCGAACTAGGTTTTTCCCTGGCTTTGCTTCTTTGCACACACTATTGCTTCTCTCTCTGCACCCTCCATTCTGTGTTTTGGGCTCTATATTCTCTCTCCCAATATCAACTAATTTTGCATGAGACCTCTCTTCCACATGACCTACATGTCAAAGTTGTTTACTCCCCTTAATCACCTTTTAACCATAGTTAACTCTTAATAATGTTTAAGGCTAAGGGTGTTTATGCCCACTTAAGGACATAAGGTATTATTTTAGGTACTCAAGTCTAAAACCCACTTACCATCTCTCTAGTGAATACATGAGTCCCCAACTTCTCAATGTTCTGCCTCAGCCACAACTAGTTGTAGATTTTTAATATTAATAATTACAAAAATACAATAATTTTCATCCTTTTCATCATTCATAGTCAATTAGTTATCATATTAGGGGTTTAGTTCAGGGGTGTTACAATATATTGCAAATTTTGAGCATAATCTATTGAGTTTATATGGTTATATATTTTACTAAAGCATCACTTGAACATCTTTTTAATACATTCTTGTTAATAAAAAATGAAATTTTATCCATACTACATGTCAGTAAGAATTGAAATCCTTACCTAATGTATATATACTTTAGGTAAAACCAATTTATGATATAATAAAATACTTCTTGGAATAATTATTTTCTCTAGAAAAGAAACAAATTTTGGCCATAAATATGTTAGGCTATGGATTTGAAATTATCTAGAAAAGGGGGAAATATAATGTGGTGTTTGGGTGGATGAATCAATTATATTATGGAAATAAGATAAAACTACAAGGTGGATCATTTAACAACTACAACATGAGCCTAGTGTATTTACTATGATATAGGGAAATCTATATTTATTTAGTAAATCCCAATCCATACCCAATTTCCTTTTAGAATTACATATTTCTCCTATAGGAGGAAACTTAGGATTTATGAAAATTATAGAACCAAGCAAATTTGTTTTTGGAATGGTCTTAAAACTAATGTTAAAACATTTTTAGTAAAGTGTTTGTTTCTCCATTTAGAAAAAGGAGACATGATCAAACTCCCAAGTTCTCTAGAACCCTTATCCATACCAAGTCAACATTGGGAAGATGTCTCAATAGATTTTATCTTAGGTTTACCAGAGTCTTAAGGGAATATTGTTATCATGGTGGTGGTGATATATAGAACCAAAATTTATTCCCATTACACTCATTGTCTCATCCTTTTAAAGAAAATATAGTAGCCACAACAGGCGTGGAGATAGTTTGGAAGCTAGTTGTCAAATCCAAGATTCATGCAAGTGACAAAGATACAATTTTCACTAGTAAATTTTGGAATAAATTGTTTTCTTGTTTGGGAATTCAATCGTATCATCAATATTACCATCCACAATCTAATGGGAAAATTGAGATTGTAAATACACTCATAGAAGACTATATTTATTGATTTGCATCTAATAAACAATCACAATGGGTCAAGTGGTTACCTTTCGTAGAATGGTGGTATAACACTTCCTACATACTTCATCCAAAATGTATGGATTTATGGTACTCTATATATCATCCTCAATCCATCACATCACCTTTAAGAGGAAAATCTAAGGTTCAAGTGGTGGAGGATCACATCCAACACTAGAAAGAGGTTAACAACCTAATGAAGGAAAACTTTATTGTGTAAAAAAATTGGATATAACAACAAGTTGATCAACACAATAATGAAAGAAACTTTGAGGAAAGGAATTGGGTATTTATGAGCTTGTAACAACACAAATAGATGTCTCTGAAGTAACAAAATAGGGACAATAAGTAGCACCAAATTTAGTATGATCCATATAAAGAGATGTAGAGGATTGGTAATATGATCTACATATTGGAGTTGCATCCTTATTCACATGTACATCCATTATTCAATGATTCATGTTTGAAATAAGTCATTAGTGAAAATATTCTAGTTTAGACTATTCGTTTAGAGCTTCTTGAAGAGGGGAAAATCATACTAGAGATTATATTAGTAATTAAGATAATTATCAATCAACTAAGGATTATTGTAGTTACAAAATACCTCATTAATTAAAAGAATGTGATGACTGAATATGTGACTTGGGGAGATAAGTTATTCATATAAAAACATCCACAAATATTTGATGTTGAGGGAAACACTAGTTTTAATGGGAGGCATAGGTTAATCCCAAATTCCTACCCTAATTAATTACACTCATGTAGGATTATATTTCCTTATAGCCCTATTCATATCCTATATACATTTAGGAGATTAATTTGAATTAACATATTTCCATGTGCATTTCTATCTTGTCGAAAGAGGTTTCTAACTCAAAGAGGATCCTCTTTTATTCACTCTTTTACTCTATTTTTTAGTGGTAATACTAAATTGGGTTATTCTAGGTTTATTTGGATATTTGGTTCACAATATGGTGGGGGGTGAAGGTATTAACTTGTTCTCCTTAGTAAGTTGGGGAGTGAAGGTGTGTATTTAAAATGCACATCTTCACCTATAAAATACCCTCGCTTTCTGAGATTTTAATCATAAAATATGGATTCATTACAAACTCAATCAAGTAACAACCCAACATAAATTTAGATAACATGCACGAGTGAAAATAATAAATGCAACATAATTAAACAAACATGGATAAAATAATTTTATGAAATCCAAATACTCATGCTAAAAATTAATTATATTTTATTCATATACACAACATACACATTATAATTTTAAAAATAGTATTTATATACATATCTATAAACAAACATAGAACACTAATATTTACCAAAATATAGTCCAAGAAACTAGCTATGTGTGAACAATTTTATACTTGACCTTAGAAAACTTTTGTATATGCCACTTGAAGCTAGACTATGAGGTCACCCAGGTGAAGTAATCAAGCTTCAATTTTCTTATATCTCACTCAACCAAATCCATTTTCTCTTATGGTCAACCAATCTACTCATTGCATAGCACTTTAGAAATATCATATAGCCATCAAACAACCCTATCAGTCCTTTCCTCTTGCTTATGCAACACATGAAATATATCCCCTTTCCTTTCTCACTGTCCCTGAGGGATATTCTTCCCTTATAGTGCTCTTCAATGTAGGTAGAAGGAATAAAAATATACTAAACGGTATTAAGAATTTCTTGGAATAATGAACACTTGGCTCTCAAGCATCTAATAATCATGAAATATGCAATGGGTGCGAGATTCTATTATAACCCAACAAAGGGAATATATGAGGTTAAATGTATATGGTATCAACCCAATAAGGGAATATATGGTGTTAAATGTATATTATATGTCCCCAACGGGGAAATATATGGAGTTAAATGCATATGTAATGACATAAATGTGTCAGTAATAGTGGTTGGATTGATGAATTCCCCAGATGTGTACTAACTGAATATGTATATCTAGAGGTGTTGAGGCCTAGAAAATCGTAGGCAATAATAGGAAGGGATTCTCCCTAGTCAACGTTCCCAACTAGCCCGTCACTGTTTGGTATGGGGAATCCATCCAGTTTGCGGTTTGGATACCGTAGGTAAAATAACAAAAATAAAGGGTTTTACCAGTTGCGACCTGGTCCACCGTGTATATTTTAGTATTTTTAACTTTAAGTATGATATGCAAGTTCCTATCTAACATGCAGATTGATAAAGAATACGAGGAGCGGCCACAATGTGATGCGCAGGTTCTTACCTCTCGTCTTAAGTTCTCTCGCGTCTAAATCACACACAACAGAAAAAAAACTAACTAAGCTGTCCCTAGGGAGCAAGATGATCAATTAATGAGTAATGTATTACTGTTCATATGTTAAGATAAATCACAGATAGCTGTTCTTAGAATCAAAACACAGAAACATGAATAGAGATATGCACAACAAGATAGCTCGTCGTTTGTTAAAACATTCATTACTCATAGTGGAAATTATCATAAAATAAACCAAAGAACATTCATACAAGAACATAGGTTCAGAAAGTTAGAACAATATCACAGTTAATGAAACACAACTGAAAATGAAATAGTTCCCCTTCAACACTGTTCATTTCACCACATTTGAACATTCCACACAATGATTTCTCCCACAGGCAAAATTGTAATTATATTATTGCAAAACGAAATAGTTCCTCTTACAATAAGTTTTTCACAAGTCTCACCGGGAAAAATCCCTTCTTCCCTTTAACTTTCCTATATTTCTACTAAAACCAGCAAAACCTTTGGGTTGCCCCAACCGTTTCCTCTCACAGTTTTGTCATTTTGTGAATGCTCATGATTTCTCTAAACGTTACATTCCAGATTTAAATGATTTTATGAACACAGGTCAGCTTGGTAACTGACAAACTCCTCAGTTCTGAAACTAAGCCCTTAACGATTTAGCTCTATCATCAGTTAGCATTTTTTAGGTCTCATTGGTTTCAGCCTTTCTTTCACCTTTCTTCCCGAGCAGCATCTCTATTTCTTTATGTTTCAACTTCTTCTTAACTGGCAGCTGTCCTCAGCTTTACCTTTCAGACATATATTCTTTGCAGTGATCTTCCTGTCCTACGCATGTCAAATCATTATAAAATAGATCAATCAATCGTTCTGTACATGAGCTGTAAAACAGTATTAATACATGAAAATAACGAATTCCAAGGAAAAAAAATCTCATAAGTTTGTGCTTAAACCTTGGTTCAAAACTTTAAACATGTATCCGATAAAATAGACTCTACTTCCCAATCCAGGCATCCTCGTACCAAAATGAAACCCTTCGACGAGAGCAAAGACCAGGATCAGGTACCTGCTACTCCTCGCTATTCCATAGCACAGTGTAAAGCATATCCTAATAGTGGGAAAACTCCCAATGCCAGCACTAAGCACCAGACAGCTAAACTCTTCATCGGCGAAAAAGGACAACAAGGAAAGGGCGATTAGCCTGCTATGGAGCTGCAACGGCGGGAAACACACCTACTAAGAGTTTGCAATCAAAAGAACATAAGTGGCAAAAAAAGAACAACGGCGTCGGATGTTTAGTCCACTTCGGAGCCTCGCCTTGTGGATTGAAATAGACTAGGGTTTCCAGAAAATGAAACCATCGGCGATTGGAAACGCTGAGGCCTAATCCCTAATAAAAAAGTCCAACAAAAATTTGATAGCGAAAAGATCCATGAAATCAACGCGAGTAAAAAATTGTTGGAACGTTTGTTATCAATCCTCTGAAACGACGACTGTACAAAGGACTGGTAACCCGATGGTGACAAAATAAAACGCCGAAACTGAACAACAGTGCGTCGGCGGCAGGCGAGAGATTAGATTGGGTTGTTAGTCTACTTAGCTTTCGCAATGGCGGCTGTACAAAGGACTGGTGCCCCGGTGGTGACAAAATAAAATGCTGAAACTGAACAAAAGCACGTCGGTGGCAGGCAGGAGATTGGATTGGGTCGTTAGTCTACTTAGCCTCCGCAACGACGGCTGCGTAGGAGACTACGGTTTTGATTCGTAACTAATATAATTTCTGACAGTGAAAATAAAAAACCCCCGTGAGTCACAAATTAAGTCAAAAATCACCAACAGCATAAAATATATTCATTTGACAATCAAACTCAACAATCAATCTTGCAATAACTTTAAACAATACCAGCAGATCCAAGCAAGACAAAACTTAAAAGGAGGGTCCCAATTTTTTAGAAATTTGGGAAATAGTTGCAGCTCCAACAATTGTCGACTACCTGGTGAACGCCAGACCTCTGAATCAACTCTTCCTTAAGTAACAAACTGTTTTAGCAATATAACCAACATGTTGAACTCTTCTAGATGTCTAGATTTCCCCAATGGCGAATATATGTACTTTTAAACATTGATGATAGTCCAATTTTAGGAAAATGGAAACCAAAATCTCAAAGTCAAGATAACTCTTTTGAGGAAAATTATATGAGTTTCATTTTACCTCTGCCTTTGGGTAGCTTCCAGCCTGGACACCACGGGGTTGTGACATATGGTAAACAGAAATGTTCATTTGTTCCTCATTCCCATGCCATTTTTGCACCTTTTGTGCTGCTTGTAGACGTTTTTGTCCTTTTGAGTCCTCCTTGTGCCTTTCTTTCTGAATTTTATTCAGGCTCTTCTATTCATAGTGTCCTTTTGTGTGAGAGATGCATTTAATTTTCAGCTCACGGATGGAGAAGAACTTTTGGCAATCTGTACTTATATGATTCAGTACTTTGTTTCGATAAATATTGCTTTCTTAGGAGTTTTGACTCTGATCATCCTTTTAGCTTTCACTTCTTGTCTTGGGATCATTTATATATAATATAATGTTTACCCTGCTTCCTTTCCATGTGTCTTTTGCTGTCATCGCCTAGGAAATTTTTAGATGTGAAATGGATGGAGCCTCGAAATAGTATTCCAGACCTTTTGATCCATAGTTATTTTACAGGGATTATGTCGGACTTCAATGTGTTCATAGCCATTTAGAAAAAATACTTACTAGAATAAATTCCATCGGATTCAAACAATAAGATACAGTCTAATACCCAAAGATCTCAATTAATCCAGAACTCTGATGCTTTCCATGCAACCAAAAGTTTGCCTCTTTTATTGAAATCAAACAAAATTTAACTAAAACAAACAAAAATGAAACAAATCAAATTATTTATGTACAAAACAAAACAAAACAAAAATCAGGAAAAATATGGTTTGAGAACTAAACCATTTACTGGTAAGTTCTCTTCCCAGCCTTGTAAATCTTGCAATTTATAGGTCGAGGGGCCAAGTTTTGCTGCAATCAGAAAAGGGCCTACCCATAACTGTTGAAACTCCGTATGCTTCCCCTTTTCATCATGTGGATGATCCCACTTAAGAACCAAGTCTCCCACTTCAAATTCCTTTGTTCCAGCTTTGTGCTTATCAAACCACCTTTTCACTACTTCCTCCTATTGCTTAAAATGTTCTTTGGCCTTGGATCTAGACTCCTCCACCTTCAAAAGATTATAAATTCTAAGTTGCAGGATTTCGTTGTCTGTGCCTCTAGACTCTTGGGCTGTTATGGAAGATGGTAGAATAATGTTCAGAGGAAGTATAGCCTCCTTTCCATAAACAAGGGTATATGGTGACACACCTAGGGAATTCTTAGGTGTAACCCTATCAGCCCAAAGATCATTTGGTAATGTTGAATGCCAACTCCTCTGGTTTTCTATAATAGTCTTTTTCAAAATCCTAATCAAATTCTTGTTTGTAGATTCTTCCAAGCCATTTCCTTGTGGGTAGTAGTTGGTAGAATAATGCAACTTAATTCCCTTGCCGTTAAAATATATTTGTGCTGCAAGGAAGAATTTGGTTTTATTTCTTCAATGACGTCAATTCCCTATTGCTCAAATGGTTCCATTATCATAACCGGCTTCAGTGGTCCTGCTGCTTTGGCTTGTCTCCCTCCACACCTCTAACAGATATCACACTTTCTCACATGGGCATGAGCATCCTTGTACAGCGTGGGCCAATAGTACCCGGACCTGAGAATTTTGTGGGTTGTCGTATCTCCATAGAAATGGCCTCCAGCAGGCCCATCATGTAACTCAGTTATAACCCTTTTTGTATCTTCGTTTTCTAAACATCTGAGAAGGACTCCATCATAATTCTTCCTAAATAAAATTCCATCAACAATCAGATAAGCATCTGATTTAAGGTGCAACGCTCTTCAGTTCTTGGAATTCCAATGTTTTGGCAACACGCCTTCCTGAAGGTAATGAACAAGGTCTCGGTACCAGGAATCTGGTGCTGTAAAAAGAGGACATAATTCCATCATATGTAATTCAGCTTCATTTTCCAAATCACTTTCTTCATTGTTATTTCATTCAACCATTAGTCTGCACAGTCCCTGCCCTCTAACTATGGAGCCTGGTTTGAATTCAAGGTCATACTCTTGTAAAGCTATTACCCAATTGCCTCTTCTTTCTCCTAATTCTTTTTGCTCGAAAAGAGACCTCACTGCTGGGTGTGGGACTATTACCTTTGTTCAGTTCTTGAGGATGTATGGCCGGAATTTTTTTACCACTTTGAAGACTGCATAAGCTTGCTTATCCATAGCTGGGTAACTCAATTCGGCGCCCTGCAGACCAGTGCTCATAAATGATATGGGGAATTCATCTCCCCCATCTTCCTTTTGAGTAAGCACCGCTGCCAATGAATCATCAGACGCAAAAGTGTACAAAATAAAATCGTTATCAAAATCTAGGCTTTTAAGAGATGGTGTGTGAGCAATAGCTGTTTTTATTTTGCTGAATGCATTCTTTTGTATATCATTCCACTTGGATTATACACTTTTCTTCACCATTTTCTGCAGAGGTTTAACGATTTGAGCAAAGTCAGGCACAAACCTTCGCACACAATTTATTGTCCCCATGAATGATTGCATACCTTTCTTATTATGGGGTAAAGGGATCTGTTCGATAACATTGATCCTTTCTGGGTCTATGGAGATCCCCTTCTTAGAAACCACATGACCCAGTAGCTTTCCTTCTGTAACAACAAACACACACTTCTTGGGGTTTAGCGAGATACCATATTTTCGACAGTGCTCGAAAATCTGCTTTAAATGAAATGAGTGTTCTTCTCTTTTATTTGAAAATATTGTGATGTCATCGAGGTATACCACAACACTGCGGCCTATTAGACCGTGAAAATCTATATCCATAGCCCTTTGGAAAGTAGCTCCAGCATTTATGAGTCCAAAAGGCATCCTTTTGTAAGCAAAAGTCCCCCACCTTGTTCTGAATGTAGTTTTGAGTCTGTCTTCTTCAGCTACCAACACCTGATTGTAACCAGAGAATCCATCTAATAAATAAAATAACTCAGAACCTGAAACCATTTGCAATATCTGTTCCATGGGTGGAACTAGATAATTGTCTTTATCTGAAGTGTGATTTGAGTTTCTGAAATCCGCACATAGTCTAATTTCTCCAGATTTCTTCCTTATTGGTACCAGATTTGAAACCCATTCTGAATGTCTAACTTTGAATATGATTTTGGCATCCAGTAATTTCTTTACTTCATTCTAAATTAAAGGTTCAAGTTTGGGATGCATTTTCCTTAAGGGCTACTGATAAGGCTTGACCCCAATCCTAATGGGGATGACATGCTGAATAATCTTGGTGTCATAGGTTTTCAAATATTCATATGTCCAGGCAAACACATATTTGTATTCTTTGAACAAATTGATGAACTTATTCCTTTCACCAGGGGAACAACACTTTCCTAAATTCACACATTTGGGCTCAATTTCAGTTCCTAAGTTTATCAGCTCGAATTGTAAAGATGAGCTATGAGTCTTCACGTTTGCTGGTATTCTGAATTTATCGTTTAGATCAAACATTCATTCTAAAGTTCTGACTCCTTTAGGAATGAATTTGTCAAATTTTAGCTCAGCCTGATGTTCTTCATCATCGATAATTGCCCCTTTGAAAGTATCATCATTTGTCAAGCATTCAAGGATCTGCTGATCATCATCAAAAACTCATAAATTTGTAATCATGTTTGGAACCGAAGGCTTGAAAAGAAATTCAATAGAACACCTGTTATTAGAGGGTACAAGCCTTGCAGCCGAGGTGGCTAACAAGTCAGCTGCGGCATTTCTTAGTCTAGGAATTGACACAATATTAAATGCACAAATTTTTTTAAGCAAATCCCATAGTTCACTTTGGTAAGCTTTTAAATGAGGTGAAATGCAATGTATCTGATTTTGAATCTGTTTCACAATTATTTCAGAATCTCCATATACTTTCAGATTTTCCACTTTAAATTCAATTGCTTTCCTCAGTCCCTGAACCAATGCCTCATATTCGGCTGTGTTGTTGGTACATTCAAACTCTAATATACAAGAAAGGAAGTGTTTATTATTATTTGGATCGATAAGGACACAACCAACCCCTGATCCTTCCAATGTCTTAGATCCATAAAAAAAAGTGTCCAAAAACTATCTATTTTTACTGTATCTGAATCAGAATCTACATCTAAAGCTAAGTCTACTATTTTACAATCAATTTCATCAGCCTGCGAAAAATTGAAGGAGATCAGGTTGGGTGTCTGATGTAATGTTGGCTTCTTCTACTTTTTAATTTCCTGGTTCCAGCTCAATAAAGTAGTTTCCCAAAATAGAATTCACTAGTTCATTCTTACCCTCTAACTACGTGACATTGTGTTTCATGTGGGGTTCTCTTATAACTTTAATTTGATTTGGGATTCATTTATAAGGTAACCATAGATGTGACTAGTCTGAAGCAAAATATCCATTCAGCTTTCCTGACCAATCTCTGCTCAAAACAAGTCCATAAGCCTCAGGTATGTCTGCTACTACAATATCAATGAATTGACATACCTTATCATTTGAAGATAAGCGAATGAGAACATCCTCCATTTCCCCAACTACTTTCACATTGGTCCTGTCTAGCTAAGTAACCTTCTAGGTAGATGGTTTGGGTTGTCCATTTATCCTCCTGCATACTGAAAGTGGCATAACATTTACTGATGCCCCTGAGTCGATTAGACAGTTGTGCACGTTATGATTGAAAATTTCAAAAGTGAGGAGAAAAGGTGGAGTTTTATACTTGGACTTACCTCCCACACTTGCTTCCCCAATTTCTTCTTCTTCAGGTTGGGTATTAACAGGAAGTTTCTCTTCAAGCGTTTCTAGTGCTTTTAACAATTTTTCTTTCTGTTGTGGCACATTGCACATTTCGAATAGTGAAATGCTTGCTTTCACCTTTTTGACATCTTCTACAATGTCATACTCCATCCCGTGTTCTGTGAAATTCGTCTTTTCATTATTTATCTTCTCTTCAATGGGATTAATTGGCATGTTGATATGATTCGGATTTTTATTGGTAATGGTGAAATCGAGAATTTTATCTGCTGTGGTATTTTTCCAAAATTTATTTACATTCTTTTGAAGTCTCTTAATATTCGGGAGTATAAGACTGTCTTCTTTAATCAACCCTTGAATTCTCATTGTCACATTCGTTTCGAAGATATCTTCATGTCTCGGATCCTTTTCCTCTTCGGTATCAAACAACGATACATAGTCCCATAAAACCATGGCATCATCCTCTTGTTTGTCTGTTGATTTATTGTTATTTTTTCCCTCCTCATCGTCAGCTTCTGTTAACTTGGAATCCAATAGCTGGTTCATCACTAATGTCATTGAATTTATCCATTGAGGACAATTTTTTTCAGAGTGGGGTTGTTGGTGGAAAGTGAAAAAGTTATCCATACCTACATCTGTTAAGTTCATCGATGTAGGACTATGTGGAGGGGGTTGGGATTGATTGTTATCCTCTTTTTTCTTGTAATAAGGCTTATAGAACTTTTGGGCTTCCTTTTCCTTTTCCAAGTCTATTATTCTGTTAGAAATCTTTTGCATCATCTTTTCCATTCCTTCGAAATCATGTGATTGTTCCTCTTTAGGCTTAGTAAATAACAAAGCTTTCTTCCCAACAATTTTCTCTCCTGACTGCTCAGGATAATCTTCGATGCTTTCCTTCTCAGCCTCTACTCTCTCCGCTTCTTCATAAGTCTCTGCTAGTGTGGGCTTGGATTTCATTTTGGAAGACATGGAAAATTCGGGCCCTAGAGATGAAGTATAATACTCAATCAGAACTTTATCCAAGGGCTTATCAATTTCAGAAAAAATCTTAAGATAAGTTGCAAATCTTTGGGTAAAACTATGCACCTTTTCTTTTCTTTCTTTCTTTAAAGCACACAGTCCTTTCATGAGAGCCGCATGAGTTTTTTGGGTTGCATATTTTCTTCTGAATATCCTTTCAAAGGTATCCCAATCTGAGATTGAGTTTGCAGGCAAACCAAAATATCATGAGGCTACTGCTTCTTTAAGGGTATGCAGAAAAAGTCTACAGACTACATCCTCATGTTCTTCAGGTTTTAGTCCTTCTATGGCCAAGTAGAAACTTTGAAAATGGTCATACACTAAAATATTCTCATTTGGATCAAACTTGAGCAGCATCTTCTCGAAAGCTTGAGGTAAGTCATGCAACGGAGGTGCTAAGTTTAGAGGTGATCTGGCTTTCCAAGCCGGTGGTGGATTAGGTGGGTTAGGTGGCTGATTTGCATTTACGCCTGCCATGAGTCTAGGTGGAGAGTGAGGAGGTGAGTGAGTAGGAGTATGGATAGGTGAACCATTAGGTGTATCAGGGCTTAATTGATTCAAAGGCTAAACAACTTCCTGTAATGCTACTTCTACTAATTCTTCCAAATATCCAACCAACACTGAATCTTCCAAAATAGGACGGTCTTTCTTCTTGTATTCTATTCGGGGTAAATCAAGGATAGTGGGTAATCCTCCAATAATATTTACATAGGCTCGTGTATGTCTTCTCAGATAATTAACTACTTGGTTGTCCACATAAAACAAATGTTCTCTATTCTCTTCAGTGTTCAGATCAGGAAATAAACTGCTTTCAAAACTCTCACTGGTGGAGTAACTTCGAGGAAACGTATTTCCCCGGCCATCCATGCACTAGTGGCCCTCCTTCTAGTGCCAGAAACTATTGAGGCTTAGAAAATCGTAGGAAACAACAGGAAGGGATTCTCCCCAGTCAACATTCCCAACTAGCCTGTGACTGTTTGGTATGGGGAATCTGTCCGGTTTGCGATCTGGCTACCGTAGGTAAAATAACAAAAATAAAGGGTTTTACCGGTTGCGGCCCGATCCACCGTGTATATTTTAGTATTTTTAACTTTAAGTATGATATGCAAGTGCCTATCTAACATTCAAATTGATAAAGAATACGAGGAGCGGTCACAATGTGATGCGCAGGTTCTTACCTCTCGTCTTAAACTCTCTCGCGTCTGAATCACACACAACAGAAAACAAACTAACTAAGCTGTCCCTAGGGAGCAAGATGATCAATTAATGAGTAATGTATTACTGCTCATATGTTAAGATAAATCACAGATAGTTGTTCTTAGAATCAAAACACATAAACATGAATAGAGATATGCACAACAAGATAGCTCATCGTTTGTTAAAACATTCATTACTCATAGTGGAAATTATCATAAAATAAATGAGAGAACATTCATACAAGAACATAGGTTCAGAAAGTTAGAATGATCTCACAGTTAATGAAACACAGTTGAAAATGAAATAGTTCCCCTTCAACACTGTTCATTTCACCACATTTTAACATTCCACACAACACTTTCTCCCACAGGCAAAATTGTAATTATATTATTGCAAAACAAAATAGTTCCTCTTACAACAAGTTTTTCACAAGTCTCACCGAGAAAAATCCCTTCTTCCCTTTAAATTTCCTATATTTATGATAAAACCAACAAAACCTTTGCGTTGCCCCAACCGTTTCCTCTCATGGTTTTGTCATTTTGTGAATGCTCATGATTTCTCTAAATGCTACATTCCAAATATACATTATTTTATGAACACGGATCAGCTTGGTAACTGACAAACTCCTCAGGTATGAAACTAAACTCTTAATGATTTATCTCTATCATCCGTTAGTATTTTTTAGGTCTCGTTGGTTTCATCCTTTCTTCCACCTTTCTTCCCAAGCAGCATCTCTGTTTCCTTATGTTTCAACTTCTTCTTAACAGGCGGCTGTCCTCAACTTTACCTTTCAGACATATATTCTTTGCAATGATCTTGCTTTCCTGTGCATGTCAAATCATTATAAAATAGATCAATCAATCGTTCTGTACATGAGCTGTAAAACACTATTAATACATGAAAATAACGAATGCCAAGGAAAAAAAAATCCCACAAGTTTGTGCTTAAACCTTGGTTCAAAACTTTAAACACGTATCCGATAAAACTGACTCTACTTCCCAATCCAGGCCTCCTCGTACCAAAATGAAACCCTCTGACGAGAGCAAAGACCAGGACCAAGTACCCGCTACTCCTTTCTATTCCATAGTACAGTGTAAAGCATATCCGAATAACGGGAAAACTCCCAATGCCAGCACTAAGCACCAGAAAGATAAACTCTTCATTGACGAAAAAGGACAACAAGGAAGGGCGATTAGCCTGCTACGGAGCTGCAACGGCGGGAAACACACCTACTAAGAGTTTGCAATCAAAAGAACACAAGCGGTAAAAAAAGAACAACGATGTCAGATGTTTAGTCCACTCTAGAGCCACAATGGAGGGATTAAAATAGACTAGGGTTTCCAGAAAATGAAACCATTGGCGAATGAAAATGCTGAGGCCTAATCCCCAATCAAAAAGTCCAACAAAAATCTGATAGCAAAAAGATCCATGAAATCAGTGTGGGTAAAAAATCGTCGGAACGCTTGTTATCAATCCTCTGAAACGGCGGCTGTACAAAGGAATGGTGCCCCGATGGTGACAAAATAAAATGATGAAACTAAACAAAAGTGCATCGATGGTAGGCGGGAGATTGGATCGGGTCCTTAGTATACTTGGCCTCCGCAACGGCAGCTGTACAAAGGACTGGTGCCCTGATGGTGAAAAAATAAAACGCCGAAACTGAACAAAAGCGTGTCGGCGACAGGCGGGAGATTGGATTGGGTCGTTAGTCTACTTAGCCTCTGCAATGGAGGCTACGTAGGAGACTACGGTTCCGATTCATAACTAATATAATTTCCAACAATGAAAATAAAATACCCCCATGAGTCACAAATTAAGTCAAAAAGAACCAACAACATAAAAGATATTCATTTAACAATCAAACTCAACAATCAATCTTGCAATAGCTTTAAACAATCCTAGTAGATCCAAGGAAGACAAAACTTAAAAGGAGGGTCCCAATTTTTTAGAAATTTGGGAAATAGTTGCAGCTGCAACAAGAAGTTATGTAGTCATTGTTGAGAGGACAATTCCAATTTTATATATTAATGTATTTGGATATTTGGAGTATGTTCTCCTATTATTTAAGGAGTTATTGTGTAACTCATCTCTCTTATCTATGTTGGAGTTGTACTCCACATTTAGGTTTGATGTAAATGGTGTATACTCTAGTTTATACTACTATATTAAGGATTAGGTTCATAAAATATTCCTAAATTTATCAAACTCTACACTCATCTACAATCATCTATATATTCCCAAAGGTCCATAATTCATCTCACTTAGTGCTAGTTTGGTTAATTTCTAGTTTTTTCCTTACTGGTAATGGAGAGAATGACATGAGGAGAGAAACACATGAACTAGAGAATGGAAATTGTTCCCCAATGGAAATAATGGTTCTCCAAATAAAGGAGGATCAAATCAAAATACCACAAGGGAGGATTGGTTATGTGTTATCTCATGCATAATTTACCTAGCCTCCTCCGCCTCCATAAATATGAGAGGTAAAAATTTATCACCAACCACAATATGAATTCGTTGATTGGAATCTAATTAAAGGCTGGTATATGGACATTAAATAAGACACATGACAAAAAATGGATAGGTTCTTAGGTTGATACTTGGAAATAGAGGATTAATTTCACAAATCCCCCTCATTCCTCTTGTTGTTAAGGATTTTTTCCTATGGATGGGGTCGAGGCTACCAACATACTAGGGGTATAAAGAATGATATACAATTCTCTACAAGTACAAATATAAACAAGGTTTCAAGGGTTATAAGGGTTCAAACCTTAAAAACTGAAGGTTGATCCAAGATTTCCTTTAGCCCTCTTCTTGCTCTCCAATCTGAGAGACCTGCAAAAAAATTTCAAACCTTCCTTAAACCAATTTGACAACATGTAAGGAGATGATATTCAATACAATCTAACCTAATCTAATGAACATGAACATGTGATCTAACTGAGATATAAATAATGATTTGGAAAGGGAAGAACATAAAATATTTATTAATCAATGAAAGAAGTACAAGATATACCTTCTCCTCATGTAAGGCACCTCGTGAAACCTTTGATCTGGATCTCCTACTTCTCTCCTCCAAGATTCTTAGCCTCCAAGCTCTGCAACAAAGGGACATGTTAACTAGGAAAAAGGTAGGGGGGATGAGAGTCCTAATTTCACCAGCATAACAATATCAAAGGATACGTCCCCTTTTATGGACCCCTCTCCATCTCTTATATAGTTATCTGAAGAGTAAGGGTTGAGGATGAATTAGTTACAACCAAAGGGGAAGTTCCAAAACCACCCAAACCTCCAAAATATCAAGAATTTTATATTTTTTGGCCACTTCAGAGGGTACACGTAGGTTTCCCACTGACAAGTCGTGTATAAAACATAGGTTTTCCACTGAAAACTCACGTATGGGTAAAAAATTTCATTTTTCAGGGTGTTTCCAAGGGTTTTCAGGAGTTGGTGTCTCATGGAAAGTTGTTCTTAGTCCATTACCTTTCCAATGGTTTAGAAAAGAGTTTAAATGGAGTTACAAAACTATGAATATGGCTCTTCCATGCACATGTGTCCTTTTGGTGATTGACAGTTGCTCTAATGAAGTGTCATCATGAAATTGTCATCATGCGAAAAAACATATAAATTTTGTCACAGACGGAGAAGTGTCATTTTTGGGCTATAACACATGCCCCCTAATGTATGAGGTTATAGGGTAAGAGGATATCCATAATACATTATAAATAGGGAACGATTGAGTCAATGAGTCAGAGAAACTGGAGAATCCAAGGTCATAGGATTGAACCGAGGAACTTGAAAGAGAGATAAATTTCAAACAAAATTGATCTTTGGGACATACATGTCCATGTACAAATGATCAGCATAAAAATACAAGGCAGTTCCAACATGTGTATAATTGATGTAACTATCATGGTCGCACAATATGAAAAAATGTGCTATGTGAAATCTAAAGGAGCCTTGTCCACAAATGAAAAATGTGGATCCATGCTCAATAATCAATCATAGCCACAAGAATACAAGGTGGATCCATGTCCCAAAAAATTTCATATGAAGTGTGACAAGGTATTGCACAACTTGGGAAATAGTAAAATATGATGATGTTATTTCTAAACGAAGGTATTCAATCCAAACCGCCTGAAGGTATGAATCCTAACCATGTGAATAAAATATTTGACGTCGAACATGGAGGAAACTGTTTGATTAGCGACCATTAATGAGAATTGTTAACAAACACAATGGAGACCACTGTTAATGAAAATGGTCCCCAAAGTACCTAGTACATTCTAACAAGTGTGAATAAATGGTCTTAAGTTGAACACGTGAAGAATGCGTCGAGTAGGAGACATTAAGGTATTATCGCTACCTAATAGTGAAGGAAATTGTCACTAATGACTTCAATCCCCAAGGTACTGTCATAAAATATAAATATCATTCCCAAATCAAGATGTGTTGAAGTTGATAGGAAGAGATCCATTAGAAGGAAGGCATTAAGGTGTCCTCCATCATCCAACACGAGGAAAATCATAGACTGAGTTGATTTGAAATTGGGATAAAGTTTTGTAGCAAGGACCATTGGAAGACTTGATGTAATGAATTGATACTAGGGATTGGACGACCCAAAAGGTCAATGAAACTGCAGAATGGACAGCAAAGGTTTTATCTTTGAACAATGAGAGCGACACAGTAGTGACTTAGGCAACTTTTTGAAACCAAGGGATCAACGATACAAATCTACAATGTAGGAGACATTGACATATTCTCCATATAATTAGAAAAGTAACCAACCGGAGGAGTAAAAAATTTGAGATCAGAATTAATCCCACGGCCAAAAAATAGAACCCAACTGTTGTTAGACTCAAAATGGTGCTTTGTTCAAGGAGACAAGACTTGCTGCCATGGTATAAAAGACATTTGAATGAACTTCATTTTCCTTCTTTCTTGTAAAGGTTTAACGAGTCCAAGAAAACAAACTTGAGACCTTCTTTATTGTTGTCAAGAACTAAGAAGAGATAGAATAATGCTTGATAAAGTAGTAATTCATGGATTTTACAAGCCCAAATTAGTGAATGCTCGACAGTGTTTTAATTTTGAGAGTCTGGAAATGCCAAAAATGACTCTAGGGGGGGGAATTTTTCTTAAGGTTAGTCTCCAAAGTCTGAAAAATTATAAAAAAATCTAGAGGAGAACTCTCTTAGCTCAGACGAACCAAGGTATTCCTTTTTCGTAGTTAGTTGGCAAGGTCTGAAAAATGGTTAAACTATCACCATACCCACGCTCTTTTAAAAAACACGCAAAACACTTTAGTTTTAACAAGTGTGAAGGAAATTAAGATCACTCAATGATTTTGTGCTAAAGTTTTAGTGAGTATGACTATGGAATAAAGAGCACTCAAAATATTTTTCATAGTTCCAACTAGAGCACATAAAAGAAAAATTAAGCTCAAACAAGTTCCTTTTTCGTAAATTTAGTCTTCCAGGTCCGAAAAGAGATAAACCTATACCTGGAAACACTCTTCTAGCCATAGTCGACTAGAGTATTCCTTTTTTCATAAGTAATCCACATGGTCCAAAAAATGGTTAAACTTATACCAATGTGAATTTTCCTTCACATCCTGTAAGGAGTTTGAAGGGAAAAATGAACTCGACAATATAGTCATGTTTAAGGAGTCAGACCAGAGCTTAAAGGTAACTCCATACCTTTCTTGTAAAATTTTAATGAGCCCGAAAAATTCTATTCGTGGCCTCCTTACAGTTTTTAATGAGCTTGAAGGAAAGTAGGAAGAATGTTGTAAATGCGAGGAGACGAGTGTCAGAGACATGCATAATGAGTTTCAAGTGCGAGGAATATACATAAGCATAGTGCAAGGAACATGCGCAAGATAAGGACACTCGGGGAGTGTTTCCTCCAGGTAAAGGGTATCAAGTTGCAACAAAAAAATGATATAAATCTAAACAATGATAAGAGCATAGATGAAGGATTATATAATGAGATAAAAGGGTAGAAGCCGACATCAGGATCATAAGCATAGGAAAAGTATATGAAAATGCAGTTAAAAATTGAACAAAAGGGAGAGGCCAGTAAGAAGTTGTGAATCCAACTAAGAATCCTATCTCCAAGAAATAATAGTATAAAGATCATATTCAGACGAAAATGTTTGATATAGGTCACTTTGGTAGGAATAGCTGCAACTTTGCTATCTTCCACAAAAGGCATTGTAAAGGGAGATTTAACCAAAGAAGACTCTATAGTTCCAAGCCTGAGGATTTATAATCTATAAGACCAACTTCAAGAGGAAAGATAAATTCAACATAGCTGATAAGGTCTATAGGAACAAACTCAACATCATAGGAGTTGAAAATTCTACAAGAATGGTCAAACTCATCAGAATCACTGACTTGTTCTTCAATGGGAGAGTCCAAAGACTCAACAATGCAAACATAGGAGGAATGATCATCAGACATATTAGAATCACTACGAAAGATAGAGTTGGATTTAACCACGACTGAGTCAACATACATAAGAAGGTCAGACTATATCATAGACTTTAGGAATACTTCTTCTGAGGGAAGTAGAGCTGCCCATACAGGACACTAGTCTAAACATTTAATTGGATCAATAGGGTGGAGAGCAGGCTCCAAAGTACCCATTGGATAGATCACCTAATCAATTACTGGGACCAATTCCTAAGAAGGTAAGCATGAACATAGAGGCTTATTCTCAATAGAAATTGGACACGAGGGATATGAGTTCGCATAATTCACCTGTGCCGGGGTAGTGTCTACCGAAACACCGAGAATTAATAAAGGATATACTTGGTCTACAGTTGGGTAAGGAGGGGGATCAACAAATGCCAACTGATCGATAGTGAAAATTCTTTCACTATGAGGAAAATACATCACATGAAAGAGTGTAGACACCACAATTTTCATAGCGTATACATAATCATGCCCAAGGAGCATATTAAAGTCCACTGGGTCTTCTATCACCATGAAATCAACTAAGATGGTCTTCCCACCTAAAGTAACAGGTGTTTGAATAAGAACTCCCAAAGTTTGATTAGTTCTTCTATCAAAATCCAGCAATTGATTATCACTCAACATGAGGCTAGATCCCATGCGTCCAAAAGCACACACGAATAAAATACTAACAAAGGATCCTTCATCTACAACACATGGAGCAATTGTGTAGTATTTGACTTGAAACTTTATCTGAAAAGGTGCAACCAAAGGAAGGGATGGCTCAGCTAGGCTATCGCAATTAAAGGAATCAATTTAAGGGCTTGGTGGGTGTTCATTCAAAACAAAGTTAGTTCCCCCTTTTCCAGAAGTTTCTGAACTGACAGTGAAGAAAACATGACTAGAAGGAAATTCACTCCCAATAGGAAGAGTGGGATTGATTGAAGATGGCATCGATTCAACCACTTGATAAAGGTCACTCTATGAAGGAAGAGTGGGATTGACCAAATATCCCATTGGTTCAACCAATTGATCAAACAAAGGTTGAATAGGTTGTTGGGAAAATAAAGGTTGTTGAGGAGTAGGACATCCCTAAGATTCAAACTACACTCTTTGTACCTCCACAATAGAAGGGCACTGACGAGTAAGGTGGTATCCCTCACAAATATTACAAGGGAACTTATGTTTGTGTCTTGAACATTTGGTTTTCACAAATGTGTCAACATGACTTGCATGGCTATCTGTTTCCCCCCAACATGACCTCCAGGGGCTGGGTGGTCAAGTGTAACATGACTTGCAGAGACTGGTTGTTTTGCCCCAGCATGACCTGTAGAGGCTAGGTGGTTAGGATCAACATGACTTGTGGGGGGTGAGACTTTGTCCCCAACATGAACTCCAAATGCTGGGTGACTGGGGTAAACATGAATTGCAAAGGTTGGATGGGTGCCCCCATCATGACCTCCAGAGTCTGGGTGATTGGGTCCATCATGACTTGCAAAGGTTGGATGGGTGCCCATAACATAACCCCTAGAGGCTGGGTGTTTTACCCCAGCATGACCTACATAGAGTGGTTATGATCAACATGACTTGCAGAGGTTGAGTGAGTCCCCCCAACATGAATTCCATAGGTTGGGTGAATTCCCCCTTGATTTCCTGTCTTCTTCCCATTCTTCCTTCTTTTACTCCTTTTAGACTGCAGGTTACTGGTATCAGAACTTCCATCGCATGATTTAGAAGCAGGAGGAGAGGTTTCTACCGGTGAAGGGGAGACATTGTTTTGATGCCCTTGATATAAGGTGCTTGCTTGAGAAGCATCAGGAGCATTCATGTAAGTCAAAGTGGAAAAAAACAAACCGGTATTCCTAGGGTGAATCCAGGTAGATTCAAAGTGGCCATCAAGGGAACACCAACATTCCTAGTAAAAGGAAAAGCACAAGAAACCCCTTGCATGGGGTTTCTTGGTTGATGTCTATAGGGGTATTAGCCATATTTTATGACTTAACAAGAAATCAAATTCCGAGGTCGACTGGAAACCAACAACACAAAGAGCACACCACTAGAATAAAATCCTAAGTATCCAGACCAGGAACACAAGGATACTTTCCAAGGGAGAGTATGGGATGCCGAGGGCCAGAACTAACCACTGAAGGGAGAAAAATAGTTACTAGGGTCCCGATACAATTAGTTTGGGGCAAGATTATGAATCACCAAGCACTTTTCCAAAGAGATACATGGGGTTTCCTCCCACATTTTCCCTAGGTACAATGCAAATATCCTTCCACCGTCACTCGTGTAGAGTCCTAAAGGTCAATATGCTAAGGCTACCAAAATCACAAAGAAGGTCAGATGGAACAGTTGTCAATCCAGCCGATGTGCATGGGTAGGGTAGCTAAGCTCGAAACACAAACGATACCAGGTACCACACAAGGCTAAAAGGAGGTACTGAGTGAGTCCCTAGACGCACAACAACTCTGGTGTATGCCCAACTGAGTATAGGATGGGTATCTCCACAACTCAATATTGCAATACCTTGTGCTTGACTCCTATGTTAGAAGAGCTTTTCGATTTCCTTCTTTATGAGATTGTATTTCCTGAACGAATGGCCACTATGTTTGAGTTTAAATTTTGGGAAAATTAAAGATAACCCGAACCCAAAACAATAGCCTATACTAGTGTGTGTTGTCCCCAGAAAGAAATGTTAGTAATATATTTTAAATATTAGCATTCTTTTTAAGGGTTGTTGATTACTTGAAAGAAGAAACAACATGGCTAATGTGAAAGAGATTAAAAATGAAAACTTCTACTTCTCTTTTTCTTTTCAAAACTGAAAATGAAGTCCACAAAAGAAAGATCTTTTTTTTAGTATTTTCAAAAAAGATATGCAATACACCTAAGACTAAACCCTAGACTACATGCATATAAAGAAAATACTTTTTCTTTATAAATTTGAAAGAAAAAAAACTTACAAACTGGTGTATGCAGATAATGTAAACAAAGCAAAAGGTATTCTACTCTATAATCACCAAAAATACCCTAAGCTTCCCTAAAGTATGACTAGACCTCTATTGGGAAGGAGACTTGCATAAGGGAACAAGCCAACCACTTTTGCATGAATAATTTGAAAAAAAATACTGAAAAGAACAAGGATCAGAATACTCCTAGGTTCAGTCTATACTTGCTAACAGAGATTGATCAACACCTTGCACAACAAGGTCATGCTAAGGAAGGATGCAGGGGGAAGAACAAGGGATATTCCCAAATTCTTCATAAGAGGCTTACAAACCCAGTTAGGAGTACATTCAAGGGAAGACACCACTTCCCAATGGTATTACATAGGAAAGGGACCCAGGAGGAGTACATTCAAGGGAAGACACCACTTCCTAATGGTCTTACAAAGGAAAGGGACCTAGGAGGACCCCATGAACAACACTAGACCACCTCAAAAAGGCTCAAAAAAGTGAAAAAATCACTGAAATAAGGAATACACAGGTTCCTTAATGTAAATTCACTTATGATATAAAAGTACACCAAATGAAAATCGTTAATGGGTCAGGGATATGCTACTATGTAGTACAACAATCTCGTATGGGTAGTGGAAGGCCCCAAAAAGGTCAAAAACCACCCCAAAACAACAAGGAGGGTGTTTAAAAGGGCTTAAGGATGACTCTTAAATTGAAAGATGGACTCATACCTTAAAAATAGACTGGAAAAACTAGATAAGGAGACCCCAAAATAGACAAGTATTCCCCAATAGAGTCGTTGGTCTTGTTGTTAAGGAATTGTTCCTATGGATGAGGTCGAGGCCACCAACATACTAGGGATATAAATACTGATATATAATGATCTGAAACTACAAATATAAACAAGGTCTCAAGGGTTATAAGGGTTCATACCTTACAAACTGAAGGTTGATCCAAGCTTTCGTTTAGCCCTCTTCTTTCTATCTAATCCAAGAGACCTGCTAAACAATTTCAAACCTTCCTCAAACCAATTTGACCACATTCAAGGAGATGATATTCAATACAATGTGAAACCCTAATACGATGAACATTAACATCTGATCATAAAATGATATATAAACAATGTTTTGGAAAGGAAATAACATCAAATATTCATTAATCAATGGAAGAAGTACAATATATACCTTCTCCTCATGCAAGGAACCTCATGAAACCTTCGATCTGGATCTCCTGCTTCTCTCCTCCAAGATTATCAGCCTCCAAGCTCTGTAACAAAAAGATATGACAACTAGGGAAAATGTAGGGAGGACGAGGGTCCCAATTTCACCAACGTAATAATATCAAAGACTAAGTCCCATTTCATGGACCCCTCTCCCTCTCTTATATAGTTATATGATGAGTAAGGGTCAAGGATGGATCAGTTACAACCAAAGGGGTAGTTCCAAAACCACCCAAATCTCCAAAATATCAAGAATTTTATATTTTTTGGCTACTTCAGGGGATATACATAGGTTTCCCACTGACAAGTTGCGTATAAAAGGTAGGTTTCCCATTGGCAACTCGTGTATGGGTCAAAAAAGCATTTTTTTTTAAGGATATTTCCAAGGGTTTTAAAGAGTTGGTGTCTTCTGGAAAGTTGTTCCTTAGTTTGATGCCTTTCCTTTGGTCTAGAAAATAGGTTAAACATAGTTACATAATTCTTGATATGGCTCTTCTATCCACAGGTGTCCTTTGGGTGACTAATAGTAGTTTTCATGAAGTGTCGTTATGCGACAAAACATGGAAATGTCGTCATGACCGGAGAAGTGCCATTTTGGGCTATAACATATCTTCTCTTGTGATGGACTCATATTCCCTCTCATTCTCTCTATATTATCCTTGGACCATTATATATTATATTCTATAGTTAATATTTATACATGTTAATTTCACCATGGATAATTTACCACTTGAACCAAATAAGTATATTGATCACAATTACATGAGTAGTCATTCATTAGTTAAGCCTTAGACTTGAGATCTACGCTATTAATATATGCAACATATTTACATCATTTATATATAGGGTAATTATTTTAAGATCATGTCTCGAATCCCATCATTATAGACACTTATTTAAAATTAATACATAGTCCAATATAATACATCTAAAGGGTCAATATTGGGACATCACATCACCCCACACCCCATCCTTTGTTGGAATTGTAACTTTCCATTGATTTCAAATACTAAGCTTATGTTATATCCTGAAATTTCTGATAAAATATGCTTGTAGTGAAGGAAAAACATGAAAGAAAATGCCCGCAAGCATAGTTAAAATCTCTATAGACTCAATAAAATGACCATAGGTAGTTAAGAGGTGTCTTCCTAGCCACTGAGAAATGTTCGCATCCAAGTGAAATGTACACATTATGATAAAAATACCTACAGTTCAATAGGAAGCTTGCAAGCAAAAATAAATTCCCATATAATAAAAAGGAAAATTCTCACAGGATTTACTTGTAGCCTTTGGGAGAATACTTGGATGTACACAACACATAGTAAAGATGTACACATAGTCATCATTGAGGAATTAATATATATCTTAACATACCTTTTAAAATTCCCACAGGCCTTGAAGGTATTGGTTAAAACTAGTAGCGTATGTTGTGGGGCATTTCAAAACTAAAAATGAAATTTGAAATCTGTATCGGCCCTCTAATTTTTTTAAAGAAGACTTTTGGATATAAATAGAAGATTTGGATGTGATATTTGAAGTATGCATTTTTATGTAAATATAGTGAGTGGATGACTTGATAGGTGAGACTGTGGAAGACGAAGGAGCAGTCAACTGTAGACGAGGGTGTGCAATGTCTTGTGAATAATTTTTGGTGAAAGTATTTGATTTGGTAAATTCAAGATCAGAAGAGTGGCACTTAGAGAATATTTCTCTCAGCTAAATAAGGTATGTGACTGCTTGTTGTTAACCATAGAGTACACGTTTGAAGTCTCGGGTCTGCATTTGTGTTGAAGATCAATATCCAACTAAAATTGGATCAACTGGGTGGATCAAGGTTGAAATAGTTCTGTTTTGAAGGATGAAACAAAACTTGTTTTGGGAGGTAGGGTGGATCAAAGGAAAAAATTATCTACTCAGGTTGCAACGTGAACATATAATTCCAATTGAAGTTGAAAGCAATTTTTTTGAGGTTGCATTAGAGAGAATTTGAGGTAAAAAATGGGCCTTCTAGGAGATGTAATACAAAAATATAAGATATATTAAAATATTATGAGTTAGGGGTTTTATGGGGTAGGTATATATGACAACTCACCTGCTAAACTACTTTTTATGCACAATATAAATAACCATGGTTGAGTTACTTTTCTAAATTGACTATAAATAAAATTAATAAAATAACTCTAGAATGATGTGACTAAGATTCATTGTAAATTCCCAAAAATAGATTGTCCTTTAACATTTATTTGTCTTGAACTTGTAAATAAAATTAAACAAAAATGAATTTAATTTATATGCATAACTAACATATTTTTTTCATATATATATCATTCATGAATTTAATTTATTTTAAAAGTACAAGATATATATATATATTAGTTTGACATTATGATATTAAATACAATTGAGTGAATATATAATTTAAAATTAAATAACATGAAAATGACAATATATTATTTTATAAAAAATGTGAAAAGACATTTTTATGAATTATGAGTACTTTACTTGAAAATGACAATAATATTATTTTATGAGAAAGTGAATTGTGAGTAATTTACTTGAAAATAACAATAATATTATTTTATGAGAAAGTGTGAAATGACTTCTATTGTGAGTACTTCACTTTATGACTTAAAAGTACTTGTACCACTACCTTGGTTAACTATGGATTTTCATCCACCATAGAAAATGTGACAAATAAGCATTCTTAACTCATGCAATGCCACCTCAACCATGGGGGATGATGTCATCTACTAGAATGTAATTGGTTGATTTTTATAGTACATTTTGGTCCTTTTGAGGCCCATTTTTGACCTCAAATTCTCTCTAATGAAGCCTCCAAAACACCAGTTTCAACTGGTGTACATTCTCTGTGTTGATGTAAAGACATAAAATGTAAATTTATCATCTATAAATATATTCATATTTCAAAATTTCATTTTTTGTATAAATTGTTATACATTGGATTTATTAAGTTGACACCTGAAGATTAATTATGTGTGTTAGATTAGTACATAAATTTTAACTTGGTAAAAATATACAATATTCATTCACCCCCCCTCTTAGTATTGTTCATGTTTTATTCAATTAGTATCAGAGAGAGTCCTTCATAGAAACTTTGCAGCTTGAAGGAGATCCTCATGAACACACCAATGACCCTTTTCAAGCTCGAAAATATTCCCATATTTGATGGAAGTAACTATTTGTATTGGATCAAGAGGATGCAAGCTCATCTAATCGATTTAGGGTTTTATATTTGGAAAGTACTAAAGGAAAGATACAAGGAACCAAAAGACGGTCCTTCGACAAGTAGCGAAATAGCAGGCTATGAGAACAATGCAAGAGCTGTAAATGCCATCCTTGGAGGATTAAATGAATCAAAATTATTTAAAGTCATGAACTATACCTCAATAAAGGAAATGTGGGATAAACTGGTCACCATCTATCAAAGAGAATCCAAAGTTCAAGAATCCAAGATGAAAACTTACATAAGTCAATTGGAAAGTCTCAAAATGGAAGAAGAGGAAGATGTAGCAACTTACTTTCAAAGAGTTGAAGAAATTGTGAAAACTATGAGAGGTCTTGGTGAAACAATGGAACCAAATTTAGTTGGTCAAAAAATTCTTAGAACTTTGACTCCCAAATATAATCCTAAAGTATCTGCTCTTAAAGACAGGGAAAAATTGAATGAGTTAAAAATTGAAGAGCTTCAAGGAATTTCGACAGCATACGAGATGAGAACTCAAGAACCTAGGCACAACATTGCAGCATTCAAGAAAACTAAGAACATACATCAATGTCATGAATAATGTTCATCAAATAATGAGATCTATGATAAGGAAATGGCCAACTTTGTTAATAGGATTCCAAGAGGAACTAGAAGGTACAAAGGAAAGCTTCCACTAAAATGTTTCAATTGTGGAAAAATTGGACATTTTGCTACCAAATATCCTCTAAATAAGATTCAAAAGAAACCAACCTTCCGAAGGAAATTTCAAGATCAAAGGACATCAGATAAGTAGATTCTATTTACCAAGGCATAAAAGGAAGGAATATCATATTTTGAAGAAGAGGAATAAAGTGTTGAAGATAAAAAAAATGAAATTTGATTTCTAGCTCAAGAAAACAATGAAGAAGGCATTGTGGATCTCGAGATAGAACTGGATGCAACATTATAGAAAATTGAGAACCTAAATTTGTTGAATGAGAAGAAAGAACAACATCATCAAGTTTCAAGAAACCTCTTTGCCACAAGGTTAATAGAATCTATTAAAAAAAGAGAAGCAAAAATTAAGTCCCTTAAAGAATAGCTTCATAAGTCAAATGTTTCAAAAGAGTTCCTTAGATCTAGAAAAAATGCTTTCACAAAATAGAAAATATGGAGATACAAGAGGACTGGGTTACATCATCAAATCCAATGAAAGAAAACCAGAATGATCTTTGAACAAAGAAGTCATGTTGGTAAGAAAAACTGTCAATCCACTGAAAATGAGTCTAGAAAAAATCCATGAACCCTTAAACGAGGCTCAGAGACAAAGAGAGTGAAATACTGCAAATAGAAGTGATCAATATGAATAAACCTAATGACTCATAAGAAAATTGGAGAATTGATCTCGAAGACAAAGAATCCACAAACAATTTTCAGTCCTTAAGGATACAAGTTCAGACCGGGTATCGGAATTCTTTCTTTGGGTATTGTTTTAATTGTTATAGATTCAGTCAAAAAGAAATTGATGGTAGAGTTCCCATAAGAATAAATGTTACTCATCCTAGAAATCAGTTTTGGGAAAAGAACCTTGCTCAAAATAAAAATCCCTACTCAATTCTCCTAGAGGAAATAGAGTGTTCAAAGTGCAACAATTTTGGACACACTCTGGAGCAATGCAGGCTAAAGAGTGCTCATAATGATGACATTGAAAAGGAAATTTGTGACCTGGCTCTATATGATCAGAATGATGAAAATAAATGGTACATAGACAGTGGATGTACCAAACATTTGACTAGAAATAAAAATAAGTCTCTCACTCTCAAAAAGAACTAAGGGGGGGGGGGATGTATCCTTTGGTGACAATGGGACAACACAATTTTGGGAAAATGAACTATGCTTCTTAATCGAAGTGCAAAATATCAAAATGTTCTCTATGTTGAAGGATTGAAGCATGAGTTACTGAGTTTTGGACAACTCTATGATTCTCATTTCAGTGTTACCTTCTTCACACATCATTGTGAAATAAGAAGAAATGGATCCAAAAAAATCATAGGAAGAGGGGCCATATCACTAGGGAGAGTTTACACGTTGGAAGAAATAGAAGGAGAAAGATGCTATATCAGTCAAAATGATAATAGATGGCTTTGGCATAAAATATTAGCTCATCTGAGTTTTGAAAACATTGTAAAAATGAGTCAAATAGAAGTTGTTCGAGGGATGCCAAAATTTTCAAAACCTGTGAACAGGTTGTGTGGATCATGTCAACACGGGAAACATGTAAGAACAAAATTCAATATAAAAGTGTATCAGTCCACATCACATCCGCTTGAAATTGTCCATATAGATTTATGTGGACCAACGAGAACCAAAACTCTTCAAGGTGAGTTGTATTTTATGTTGTTTATTGATGATTATTCTAGAATGACTTGGGTCACCTTTTTGAAGAATAAATCAGAGGATTTCTAGAAATTCAAACTCTTTAAAGCAAAGGTCAAAAATGTCAAAAATGAGAGTGGACATAAAATTAAATGCCTTAGATCAGACAATGGAGGATAATTTACATTAGGTGAATTCAATTTTTTTTTGAATAAAATGACATCAAAATAAAATATTGCACAACCCACACACCTCAACAGAATGACATAGCTGAAAGGAAAAATTTGACTATTCAAGAGGCTGCTAGAACAATGTTGCTTGAAGCTAATTTGACTAAAATTTTCTGGATAGAGGAAGTAGGAGCAACTGTTCACATCATAAATAGAGCACAACTAAGAGTCAACAACGATAAGTCTCCTTATGAATTTTGGATAGGAAGAAAATAAAATATAGACTACTTAAAATTTTTGGAAGCAAATATTACATAAAAACCATTGGTGACAACCTAGGAAAATTTCACTCCAAAACTGATGAAGGGATATTTTTGGGATATTCAACATATAAAAGAGCCTACAAATGTTATAACAAACACATGAAAATAATAGCTGAAAGAATTGATGTTGTATTAGATGAAGGATTAGCATAACAAATGTTTGACTCTGAATATGATGATGATTACTTATTCGATGAAGAAAGAACACCAAATAATAAAGAGGCAAAGAAAATGTTAGGATTATTAATCCTCCCTTGTCCAATTTGGTCATATGTCTAAATCGGGAGTCCATCCAGTCTATTTTTAGTCATTATCACCATTGGGTCCACTTGGCCTAATTGGGGCACATGTTTCAGTTACTAAAGTGTGGGGAACACCAATTGAGGCTTACTGCCACTGATTGCGCTTAATTGCATCAGTTTAGGAGCCTCCTAGATCAATCCCTACAGTTTAGGAGCCACTGGGAGTGCCGAAACCAACCAAGGTCAGTTCAATTCAGTTGATGACTAGTCAAGCTAAGTCAGAAGTCAGTTACATTCAGTTATAGTCCTATACATTCAATTAGCGCTAGGTTTACTTGATTTCACTTGGGAGGGGTGCATTTCTCACCTACCACAGTCAGTTATCCTTAGTCAACACTAATTGTAACACTTGAGTTGTGTTTTAGAACTCTGATGAACTCTGGTTATGGTTTAGACAAGGCCAGCTAACTATTGAGTCCTCCGATAGTGATTTAGAAAAGGTCTTGGTTACCTACAGTCAAGTAGAGTCTAATCAATTCAAATTTCCTCATGTGGAATCGAATTGCTTGTGGCTATTAAATCCATTGTACTTCATTGTAATTATTAGCTAATTACTCTTTGATTAATGAAAAGCATTCACAGCTGTAAGCCATTTTTGCACTGTTTCATTCTTCAATAACTAAGTAAATTGTGTGATATATCATGTGAGTTATGTGTTTGTCCACAGATATATGTGCTCAATTTAATATGGTATCAGAGCCTTGATGAACAAGGCACTTCTCCTCCTCAGATCTCCTACTGGATCATTTCTGCACCAGAAGCGGAGAATTTACCACTTAATACCCCAAGCAAAGGAATTGTTGATCAAGATTGCTTGATTAACTAAGGTAGGTGTGAAGAAAATTCCAAAAGTGTAGGATGTCCGACCTTACGGTGTCCTTTGTTTTGTTTTGTAGGTACAACTTCGAAATGAATTCATCAGTTCCTCTTCTCACCCGAACTGGGGACTATTATGAATGGAAGGTGAAGATAATTGTATTTCTAAATAGACAAGATCTCTTTTGGGTGTTTGATGGATTCGGTAGAAATTATTTTGAGAGTGAAAATGACTGGCTAAATGCAAAGGATGCAGCTTTTGAAATAATGAAACTGGCTCTTTCTCCTAGCTTGCGCTACCTCAGTAGAAAAGAACCTTTGGAATGATTGATGAGGATCATAATAGCACTTTGGAGAGCACATCCAGCACCATAAGAATCCTTGATCCAAAAATATCAGCCTCCACTCTCTCTGATGAATTTGTTCAAGATGAAGAAGAAGCAGAAGCTTCTACACAGTCAATTCGAATTGAAGACAGTCTCCATGCACTGACTCCTTCTCCTGATGCTCCAGAAGTTTATGAGATATCTGATATTCATCTCCTCATATTTCTGAAACAAAAGAAGACATTTGAATCTATGACATTGAAGAAAAATACTACTGCACTTCCATGCAAACATTCACCGGTGACTTTCCTTTGAATTTTGTGCAAAATTTACTAGTAATTGCTTCGGAAAGTGAAGAGAAATTTGATTTTTCTCCCTCTAATGTTGCTGCTGGTTTGAAAATATGTGATACCTTGAATATTTTGGAAGAAATATCAGATTATCAGAGTGATCCATTCACTCCCCTTGATCTAGTTTTTCCAGCAAATTCTTACAGGATTGCATGCACCAAAATTCAGAATTTCGAAGAAGAAGAAAACTGTGCGTCCACCATCTCGGTTAACCATTTATTTGAATCTGATATTAAACTTATTGGATCTGATATGATATTATTTGGATCTATTGATATTGCTTGGTTTAATATATCAAATTCATAAAAACTGTGCGTCCACCATCTCGGTTAACCATTTATTTGAATCTGATATTAAACTTATTGGATCTGATATGATATTATTTGGATCTATTGATATTGCTTGGTTTAATATATCAAATTCATAATCTTTCAGTACTGCTTGTAGCTGTTCTCATCAACGATGTGAAGAAACAAGTACCGCAAGTCTCCTACAAAACTATTGTTGGGGATTTGATTCCATTTCACAAATTTGGATTTGTTTTGAACCTATTTAGATATGATTTACTTTCTGATCTGATATTATTTGGTTCATATTTTAAAATCCAAGATATTTCATTCATGCTTGTATCTT
>LPNX011037143.1:452879-503153 GCA_001517045.1 Pseudotsuga menziesii | reverse complement strand
CTCATTGCAACAACTATGTAAAGACAATATGGTGACTAGTCTTCCGATGGTATCTTGCAAGGATGGTGTTTGTTCTGGTTGTGTACTCGAAAAACATCACGAGGAAATTTTTGACAAACATGCCTCTTGGCATGCCTCGGTTCCCTTGGAGCTTGTGCATAGTGACTTGTGTAGCCCTCTTCCATCTGCTTCATTTTCTGATTTTAAATATTTCTTAACTTTCATTGATGACTACTCCAGACGCACTTGGGTTTACTTCCTAAAACTTAAGAGAGAAGTATTTAACATGTTCTTGGCCGACAAGGCCCTTGTTGAAAAACAATCTGGTCATCAAATTATTAAGTTAAGATCTGACAATGGAGAAGAATATGTTAACAACAAGTTCACTACTTTTTGCACTGCACAAGGAATCCAACAACAGTACATTGTTCCATATACACCACAACAAAAGGGTGTAGCTGAATGGAAGAACCACACTTTAAAAGAAATGGCTAATTGTATGATCCAATCTAAGAGACTAAGTCTTCAATATTGGGCCGAGGCCATAAATTGTGCAAATTACATAGTTAATCGCACACCCACTAAATTTTTACAAGGTATAACATCAAAATAAGCATGGATTAAAATTAAACTAGATGTAAGTCACTTTTGTGTGTTTGGTTGTGAAGCATGGGCTCACATTTCGGATAAAAACAGAAAGCATTGCAGCTTAAAAGTGAGAAGTGCATATTTGTTGGATATTCTGAAGATGTAAAAGGTTATAGACTTATTTAGCCACATTCTCATGATATAATCATTATAAGAGATGTTAAATTTGATGAAAATATCTTGGCCTGCGAGCCTACCTTGGCGGGTGTGTCATCTTTGGCTTGCGAGCCTAGCTTGGCGGGTGTGCCATCTTTGGCCTGTGAGCCTGATTCGACGATTATGCCTTCTTCTTCTTCTTCCAACTTCCTTGATAGGTTTCCAACTCCAATTTCTGATGATGATAGTGAGGATGAAAATCCACCTCCACTTGCTCATGTTCCTCGAATAACACCAGCACCAATACTTCCTCAATGGGTCCGTTCAACATGTGAAGCAGCTAGTGATCCTAGAGATCAAAGTTGAACACATTCTCAGTTTCAGTGAGCCTCTTCTCTTTTGGCTCAAGTTTCCAAGAATCATGATCTAGAAACTTTTGCAAAAGCTTCAACAAATCCAGATTGGGATGCAGCTATGGATGAAGAATATCGTTCCTTAATGGAAAAAGAAACTTGGAATCTTGTTCCTCTTCCAAAAGGAAGAAAACTTGTCACATGTAAATGGGTCTACAGAACTAAGTATGCATTAGATGAGAGTGTTGAAAGACTTAAGGCAAGGTTAGTTTACAAAGTTTTTTTCCAAGTTGAAGGGATTGACTACAATGAAACCTTGTCTCATTTCACAAAAATGAATTCCATCCGCCTTGTTCTTTCCCTTGCAGCCTTACATAACTGGGAAGTCCATCAAATGGATGTCAAGTCTACCTTTTTACATGGTGATTTACAAGAGGAAATTTACATGAACAACCTCATGGATATGTTCAGGATAACTTTAGCCTTGTCTGTCTCCTTAAGAAATCCTTATATGGCCTTAAGAAAGCTCTTAGAGCTTGGTATGCCAAAATGGATAGCTTTCTCCTTAACACTAGTTTTTCTAGATGCCATTCTGACCCCAATGTGTATACCAAGAAAGTAGGAAACCATCTCATCATACTTGTTCTTTATGTTGATGGTCTTATCCTTACTGGTAGTGACCCTAAACTTATAACCCATGTGAAATCCAGTCTTAAGAAAAATTTTGTAATGTCAGACTTAGGACATGTGCATTATTTTCTTGGTCTCCAATTCTTGCAAACCAAAGAAGGAATATTTCTTTCCCAGTCTAAGTATGCTTGTGACCTTCTTCATCGCTTCCACATGGAAGATTGTAAACTAGCCCCTTCTCCCTTCCAGTTTGGAGTCAAAATTTCTGCCACTTGTACTTCCCCTAAAGTAGATGCCACCTTGTATCGTTAGCTTGTTGGTAGTCTCATATACTTGACTCATTCCCATCCTAACCTTTACTTTGCCATTGGTCGTGTTGCTTGTTATATGAAAACACCTCGTGAAAGTCACTGGAAAGAAGCAAAAAGAATACTTCGATATATTCGAGGTACAATTCAGTTTGGGATTCATTAAGTACAGGGGGGGAACCTTTGTTGGTTGGTTTCATTGATTCAGATTGGGCCGATGATCCTGATGATCAAAAGTCTACTGCAGGTTATGTTTTCAGTTTGGGATTTGGACTTGTCACTTAGGCTTGTAAGAAACAACAAGCTCTTGCTCTTTCTTCAGCAGAATCAGAATATTGAGTCGCAGTTAATGCCAGTTAGGAAGCTTTATGGCTTCGATAGATCCTTTCAGAGTTTGGATTCGAGTAGTAGTAGCCTACTCCACTTTGGTGCGACAATCAAAGTGCCATCAAGCTTGCCAAAGATCCAGTTCTACATTAGCATAGCAAACATATTGAGCTACACATGCACTTGATTAGAAATCTTGTTCATGATCGTGTTATTGAAATTCTCTATTTCCCTATAGGTGATCAAGTTGTAGACATCTTCACGAAGTCTCTTATTGAAGCGAAGTTTTCTAGACTTCGGTCTATGTTAGGAGTTCAGGAATGTGTCCTTAAGGGAGGATAGGCTCTAAATGCCTCCTTCCTTCTCTTGATAGTGTCACTTTTGTAAATCCTTTAATCCTATCCCAAGTTGTTCTTAAGGGGGGATGTTAGGATATTTAGACACTTAGGAGTTAGTTAAGATCAACTTGTGTAATATATCCGTTAGGTAAAAGTGTGTTTCTTTAGTATGCATTTGTAAATATTCTAATCCGACGGTCACGATATGTTATAGACATAGAGTGATCCGATGGTTCAACTTCTCTTAGATCATACCTACCATTGATCAATGGCTTAAAACCTGATTGGTCCATGATATCTATTTAAAGAGCATGGAGGGTCCTTGGCTAGTTGATCGATTATGAGAAGCTCATATAACTTTCTTTCTTTTGCATAATAAATTTCTCCAAGTAGCTATTTCGCTGGGGCCATGGATTGTTTCCCTCTCGAGGGTTTTAACCATGTGACAAACATTGGTGTATTGATTTGTGATTCATTTGTGTGAAGTGGTTTCTCAAGGTGTTCGGTCTTTTGGGAGTACCCTTTGTACCCGAACAAAAAGTAAAACTTGAGAATTGGTTCCTAGACCCAAAGATAAAAATTTCATTGACACTAAATGGGTGTACAAGAACAAGTTGGATGAAAATGGGAAAATTATTAGAAATAAAGAAAGATCAGTTTGTAAAGGATATACTCAAATGGAAGGAATTGATTTTGATGAAACTTTTGCTCTGTGGCTAGGATGGAACTGATCAGGATATTTTTGGTTTTTTCTAGATATAATAACTTCAAGGTTTATCAAATGGATGTTAAGTTGGCCTTACTAAATCGATAATTGAAGGAAAAAATATATACTAAGAAACCTGAAGGTTTTGAATGTCCTAAAAAAGAAGACTATGTTTGGAAACTAAAAACGGCTTTCTATGGGCTCAAACAAGCACCTAGGGCTTGGTATGAACATTTGGATAAATATTTAGTCCAACAAGAGTTTTAGAGTAGTAGTACTAACAACAACCTTTATCTCAAGTTTAAAGAAGGTAAATTATTGATCAAAGTTGTATATGTTGACGATCTAATCTTTGGATGCAATGAGGAAGGTTTCAACCAAATATTTGCTAAGGAAATGGAAAAAGAATTTGAGATGTCCACAATAAGTGAATTGAATTTCTTCCTTGGTCTACATATTTCACAAGATTCCACAAGTATCTTTGTATCTCAATCGAAGTATCTAAAAGAAATGCTTAAAAAATTTGGCATGATAGAAAGCTCTCCTTTTTCAACACCGATGATAACTAGTTGTAAGATCAACAAAGAAGATGAGTCTCCTGTTGTAAATCAGACAATGTGCAGATCTATAATTGGAATCTTAATATATCTTACTTCATCTCGTCCGAAGATCATCCAAGCAGTTGGGTTAGTGGCAAGATTTCAAGCAAATAAAAAAGAATCTCATATGTAAGCTGTAAAAATAATCTCCAGATATCTCAAAGGAACAATGGATTATGGATTGTGGTATCGAAAAGATGAAAACTTTGATCTCAAAGAATTTTTTGATGCAGATTGGGAAGTCAGTCTCGATGATAGAAAAAGCACAAGTGGGAATGCTTTCTTCCTTGGAAATCATTTGGTATCTAGATCAAGCAAAAAGAAATCCTTTGTCTCACAATCAACCATTGAAGCATAATACATATCAACAACTGAATGTTGCACACAACTCATGTGGATGTAAGAACTATTGGAAGATATTGATATTAAGAATGACCAACCACTCTTAATCTGTTGTGATAATATAAGTGCTATCAATATATCAAAAAATCTTTTTATCCATGCCAAAACCAAAAATATCCCCATTAAGTATCACTTCTTGAGAGAATAAGCACATGATCAAAAGATCAAGTTGGAATATGTGAACACCAAAGAGCAAGTAGCTGATATCTTCACCAAGCCACTACCTAGAGAGGATTTTGAGAACCTTAGAGATAAAATGGGAGTAATTACCCCCCCCCAACAAAATAATGGTTTATTTCATATGAAGGAAAATGGCTTCCATGTGGCAAGACAAACTTGAGGCCCTTAAAATACCTTAATACACCTTGAGTTCATGGAGTTGGAGGATGCATTCAAGAGTAAAATATGACTAATCCAAGAAAAGAAACAGGTCCTATGATCGTGATTACAAACATCGACTGAAGGAAAGCTAATGTAAGAGGTGACACAATGGGGATTTAAGAAAATGCATATTGACAGGGGGAGAAGTAGTCAGAATGAAGGTTTAGTGACACTCTCTTCACCACTTTTCCATTTATGTCAAAGGGGGATAAAGTCATAGGGAGTTCATCATAAGGGGCAGTTGTGTTTGATCATAGTGAAGGATAAAATATAGGAAAGAAAATACTCACAGCTGAGGAAAGACGATTCACGCCAGCATAGTTAAATTTTCTACAGACTTAATAAAATTCCCACAAGAAGTGAAGAGGTGTCTGCCTGGCCACTGATAAATTTCCATAGCCAAGTGAAATGCACACATATGATGAAAATACCCACAATTCAATAGGAAGCCCGCAAGCAAAGATAAATTCCCACATAATAAAAAGGAAAATTACCGCAGGATTTACCCGCAGACTTTGGGAGAATACTTGGATGTCCGCAACACATAGTAAAGATGTTTGCATAGTCATCATTGAGGAATGCCTACAGATCTTAAAATACCTTTTAAAATTCTCGCATTCCTTAAAGGTATTGGTTAAAACTATTAGCGTATGTTGTGGGGCATTTCAAAAATAGAAATGAAATTTGAAATCTGTGTTGTCCCTCTAATTTTTTTAAGAATAATTTTGGGTATAAATAGAATATCTAGATGTGATTTTTGAAGTATGCATTTTGATGTAAAAATAGTGAGTATATAACTTGAGAGGTAAGACAGTGGCAGACGAAGGAGTAGTCAAGTGCAGATGAGGGTGTACTTTGTCTTGTGAATAATTTTTGGTGAAAGTATTTTATTTGGTAAATTCAATATCAGAAGAGTGGCACTTAGGGCATCTTTCTCTCATCTAAATCATGAATGTGACTGATTGTTGTTAACCAGAGATTACATGTTTGAAGCCTTGGGTCTGCATTTGTGTTGAAGATCAATCTCTAGCTAAAGTTGTATCAACTAGGTGGATCAAGGTTGAAATAGTTATGTTTTGAAGGATGGAACAAAATTTGTTTTGGGAGGTAGGGTGGATCAAGGGAACAGTTTATCTACGTAGGTTGCATCTTGAACATATAATTTTATTTGAAGCTAAAAGAAATTTTTTTGAGGTTGAAGCCTCCAAAACACTAGTTGCAGCTGGTGTACATACTCTGTGTTGATGCACAAATCTCAAATGTAAATTTATCATCTATAAATATACTTAGATTTGAAAATTTCATTTCTTGTATAAATTGTTATACATTGGATTTATTAAGTTGACAACTGAATATTAATTATGTTTGTTAAATCAGTCCAGAAATTTTTATTTGGTAAAAATATAAAATATTGATTCACCCCTCTTAGTATTGTTCATGTGTTCTTCATCCTTGAGGTTGGGGATTAAAATGTACTCCATAACATCCCATCCCATCCCTAGGATGGAGGGTGAAGGTGTGCAAGAGAACATCATGTTACAATTTCTTTTTCTCTACTCATTATGTTCTACAATCTACTAGTAGCATATGCGTTGAATAAACCGATTACCTTCTACCCTTTAATTTACCTTTCGAGTTATCTGAAGTTAGATATTCTAAAAATAGTTTAGCGAATTTAATGTGTAAGAGTTAACATATTTTTTTAATTCATAGGGAACACTCCTAATTCATTATTCCATTAAAAGTGAAATGTAATAAGAAAGGATGAATAACTTTTTGGAGAACTCTCCACCTCGACTTTGTAAAGGGCATAAGGGGTCCCTTAATAGATAATGTTAAAAACATGTGTGCTAATTTACTAACAAAAAATGTCCCTCCTATAAATTACCATATCTTTTATTTTTTTATTTTTATCCCTTTATTGGTAAATCTCGAGAAACGTTTTACCATGTTTTCACAAATTATTAATAATTACAAGCTTACCACATTATTTTGAATTCCTTATATCAAAATATTTATCACCACACACTTATATATCTCTTTTACCAACTCACATAGTATTTGTAAGCCTTCAATGTTGATCCCCTTCCCCCCACTACATAGTGGAACAAAAAAGGATGATCCACTTTTTTAGAACTTTTCCAAAAGTTTGTTAAATTAGAAATTCTACTATAATACCTTGCTTCCTTCCGAGCCTAAGGGGCGCGGGAAAATTGGTTACCCGATTGAAAGGCGTGGATGGTTGAGCTTGGTCATCCCATTGGAACTTGATGTCTTGATGTAAGAGACGTAAGGATCACCATGCTTTGATGCGATACAATTAGAACCCTTGATATTTTGCATCTACAATCGCAATTTCATATTGTCTTAACGAAACTGATTGATCAAATCAATGTATTTATGGTTTTGTTACGTCAATCGAGTAACATATTTCGTTAAATTGTCCACAACCATTTCTAGACTTGGAGTGGAAGGTTTTGAAGGGTTCTCAAAATGTTTATGAGAGCTTAATTCGATTGAGGGTGTTTCAGAGCCAATAGGTATGGTTGTCTTAGCATCAACCCTGACCGGAGTAAAAGTAGGAGTAAGATCAGGAGCAGAAAATTTAGGTAAGTTAGCAGAAGCACAATCCAACTCAGGAATAGATTCATCAGGAGAGGACTCATTCGGCTTGGATACAAAATTCTCTAGGAGGGACGTTTGAATAGAGGGTTTATAAATATTAGCTCCCCTTCATTTGGTAGGTACCCGAGAGAATAATAGAGGTTCAGTCATAGGTTCCTTGGGGACAGGTTTAGTGACTTCATCAGATTGCAGAGACTTAGCATTTTTCTTCACACAACTAGAGTTTTCAGTGCCTTAAAAATCAAGTTTTTGGGACATAAGTCGCTTATGAGAAACAGAGGCTTTAGGAGTGGGATTTTTGACCAAATGGGGATTTAAGACCTCATAAACAAAATTACCCCAAGTCTTTCTAGTATATTTCAATTGATGAACAATTAACAACTTGACGAGTTCATGATGATATAGACTTCCATAGTGATTAACAGTGTTCTTCCTAACCCGGGTTGACATTTTCTCAAGGATTCGTACGAAATAAAATGGAAAACTAATGTCTTGATTGAGATAACAAAGTGGGGTAGCAAACATATATGACAAGCTTTAAAAATAGTGAACTTACCCTCACAAGTGATGAGGTGAATGATGACAACTAAGGGATCCAATTATTCTTCCTTGACCCATTCTCGGTGAAATCCTTTAGTACCCGTGACATGTTGATAATCGACCCTGAAGGAAAAATCAAAGGTAGACTAGGGTAGGAATAGATGCTTGTGCCACTGAACACCTTTTGAGGGAGGTTCATGGCTAATGCAATTCATTCCTATGTCACTGGGAAAATGAGGGAGTCGACTCTAGCAATCTTGCCATCAAATCCCTTTCCAAAAAATAAAGCATTTTCGTCATCGTGTCCATGTAACGAGTGAAGAAAAGGCCCCCAAGACACCTGAAGGAAGAGTTCACGACATTCCCAGAACTTAGATATTTGTAGCAGGTCTTGGTATGTCTTGGGTTCATGACGGGTAGGCATGACAATGAAGGAAACAAAGGATGTGACTTGAATGGAATGAGATTTGAGAAATGAGTGAACAAAAAATAGATTTATAGGTCAGAGAGAATGATTTAGATTCCAGAAGGGTCATTTAATTGATCAAAACTCACATTGGACTTGAAATACGACATGCTTAAATCATCATTTCTCTCGATCCGATACAAGAATTTAATCCATTACCCTTTAATGATGATAAAATGAACTCATATATGAGAAATTTAACTGGATTGTCCCATCATTTCTTCAATTAATTTCCAAAGTTGCAACCTTTGGACAAATTGAAGAAAAGAAATCGATATCGTGGAAATCATAAGGATATAAACCCATTCAAAATCATAATGAACCCTTTTAATCATAAAAAAATATACAAAGTTAGAACAATGATATTTAGTGGATATGGGATAAACCAACTGATATCGAAAAAATGAGTCAATATGACTGTATATTTAGGAATCAAGAAGTGACAAAGCTAAGAAATAGTCTGGAATATACCTCTGCACATACAGTCATCAAGATCATCTTTGCATTATTGCTTTCTAAATTGATATAAATAGAGCATGATAATCACTATAGAATTTGTAATTTAGGCTCAAAATAATTTCCCATATGATTAATCATTAGAGTCATCATTCTATAGATGAATTTATAGAAAAACATATACATTGGCATATCAAATAATGTTATTATAGAAACACGACTTCATTTAGACCCTTCATTCAATACCTCATTCAACCATTTCTTTCAGCATATCTTTTGACATCTGATAGAATGTGCTTTCTTTTTTTATATGTATTTGAACTCTGATTGTACATAATAGTTTTTGAGGGTGCTGGTGAAATCTTCTTTAGGATTACAAGGATGAAGTTGTTGTCTCTGTTATTGCTCAAAAATAAAATAAAAATGTAGCTGGAGTGGAAGAGATGGAGTGAAGAATTGATTGCTGTCAGTTGTGCTTCAATCTTTGTATTGGAAGAGTGATACAATAACTGAGCATACTAACTATTGAGTTATCAGACACATGCTTTTTCTTGAAACATCCTAGTTGATGAACTGCATCAATATACTCTCCTTTCTATTCAACATGAATCATATGCTAGAAACAAACTTTAATAATTCCATATGTCACTCGTGCTTTTCCTATGAAAACAAATCACTCCATAATATCTTTAGGATAGAAATGGATAAACTCTTTGATTTCTTCATAAGTAAACAAAAAATAGAAGTGTTTCTTAGTCATCTTGATTCAAAAACAAAGAAATTTCTACGCCTCTTTACTGTCATAAAATTTCAAATAAGATTGCAGTGATCTGTATGTCAATTATGAGATTATTTCAACTTGATTATATTTCCTTATCAATGACATCCATATAAACTTAGTCAGGTCTCCCTAGTGCAAAAGAATCACAGTTGATAGAGAAATCCAACCGAATTTCACATTTAAGTTCCTAGAAATGTTAAATGTATGGACCCACTTGTAAAGACAATATATCTTTAATCAAATGGAGGTTAAACAGATGGTCTTAAGATAATATTGAGACTATTCTCCCATGGCCAAATGTTGAAGTTCATTTCCTTAAATTCAACCATACATATTTTTCTTCAATTAGACCCACAATAATTCTAACATATAACATATCCATATACATATTTTTTCTTTTTGTAACTTCTAACAAGTTGTCCTCTCCAGGAATATTCCCCTCTATCAGCTGAGCCTATTCAGTACCCCGTTAAGTTTACCTAGTCACACCAGAAGCCAGTACTCACTGCCAGCGAGCATGTTTAGTACCCCAATGGGGCTAGCCTTTTAAACCCTTTTTGCATCAGAGGCTCGTGTCACAAATTTCTACTCGCTTTAGATTTTTAGAAATATATTTCCTATGAGTGAGTGGATGGGGGAGAAGCTCTGAAAACTATGTTACAGAATGGGATGGTATATGGGTTAGAGGAAAACTAGTTTTTTTTACATAGAATCAAGTAGACATTGCAAGAGAAGTGTGCTAAATCAAAGATACATATGGTTGATTGTATTAGTGCGTATTGGATGGAGCCAACAGATAATAGTAATAAGACCCATCTAGTCCAATTTTTCTTCTCCAAATGATTACAACCGTGTTTCTCAAGAATACCATCCCAAATTTCCCTCCCATTACTATTCAAGGAATATTGTTCTATGTACTAACTTGATAGCTAAGTAAAAATGTACTGAGAAATTTGGGCTTCAGATGAAGGAAAGAAAAAAAATAGTTATAAACCTTGTTAGAAAAAGAATCACTGATATCAAATATCTGAAGATATTAATTTAGTTATCAACCTTGTTAGAAAAAGAATGACTGATATAAAATATCTGAAAAGATTGCTAAGAAGGGCATAAAAATAGACACAAACACAAAGAATCATAGAAGATAAGTGGTTAAAGTAATAGAAATAATATTAGTTTGCAATTTCACTTTTAGTTGAAAACATAAAATAATCGAGGGGAAAGAATTTAGAATAAGTCATAAGTTTTTATAACACTTCCCCTTTTTTCAGTTGATAAGGCCTTATGAGATGAACATAGAAGTAAAGTTCTTGTGATCATAAATGCAATCCAATTGTAAAAAATGATTCTTATTATTTCAAAGAAAAATAATTATATTTACTTATATACAAATGAAGATAATACAAAATAGATCAAGAACTAGGAGAGGGAGAAGAGGCTTCCTCTTCAACCAGCTCCATTGCCTCCTAATGTGAGACATCCTACAAATTTTTTTGTTTAGAGATCGGTTTGTGATAGAGTGTCAACCTATGTCTATTTACAACAAAAGAAACTTGTGAATCATCAATTGTTTTGATTTGTATGGATCCATTGTCAAAAGCTGTGACTATCACATATGGACCCATCCAACGGGTGGTCAATTTCCCTTTAATTTTTTTTTACCTTGAATCAAATAATAGTGCCCAGTCCCCAGCCTTGAACTTTTTTTTTTGATGAATTTGTCATGCCACTTCTTACGTTGATTCTGCACTAAAATTTTTCATTGAATTACATCTGTTCTTATTTCTTCTAATTCATTTGTTTGTAGAATTTGTTGTTTTGTGCTTCTTCTAGATATATCCCTAAATTTGCATCCATACTAAATGTTTTTACTTGAAATTCAATGGGTAGAAGAAATTGTTTTCCATAAAAAAGTTCACAAGGTGTGTGTCTGGTAGTATTCCTCCATGTTATTCGGTAAGCCCACAAGGCTTCTGGGAGTCTATCCTACCAGTCCTTGTTATGTAGCTGGATAGCCTTGGTCAGGATGGATTCTAATACCTTATTTGTAGATTCCACTTGGCAATTTGCTTGTGGGTGATATGGCAAATATTTACAATGTTTGATGCCATACTTTTCGATAAGTTCCTTCATTAACTTGGAGGTAAACTGAGATCCTTGATCAGTGACGATATCCCTAGGTACACCAAATCAGGTAAATATATCCTCATACATAAAATCCACCACATATTTCTCAGTGGCTCGGAATAATTCTTTAGCTGCCACCCATTTAGTAACATAGTCTGTGCAAACTAAGATATAATTATTTTTGTGAGACATAGGGGAGACTAGCCCTACCAAATCAAGAGCCCATTTTTCAAAAGGATCAATCAGAACCTGAGGTTGTATGCTGTTAGAAAATAAATCCATCATTAGTACCTTAGTTACACTAATTAGTCAGTTTTATTGCTTTTTAAAGCTTTAATACACTATGAGGTGGACTAGGGGTGCTTAGGTGGACATATGCCATGTCAAGTTGAGGCTCTATGACCCACATGGGTACTCCTGCCTATTCTGTTGGCCAAATATGCACAACCATAATTTCTAGTGTACTCCCATTCATTGAATGTGGATAGGCAAGTTGACTTGGGGCACTAGAGTGGGATTTTGCCCAAATTTGGCTTGATTTGGTGCAATTAATGTTGCATTGACAGTCCAAACCATCCAATTTTCAACACCCATGCTGTCCAAGGTGTAATCATTGACCAAACACATAGCATCCATGCCACTTCAGAAATTCGTGGCCATTTGGAGAGATTTGGGATGAGATTGTCCCACCTAGGGGGGTTTGATGCCAATTTGGAAATTTTGGGATTTTTGCTCACAATTGGATTCCAAATCGATTATAATCACTTATGATGTATTTATAAACCTGTTAATAACAATTTCAGAGTTATACAGTCCAAAATTATCTTGTTTCCAACTATCATTGTGTGTAATTTAATTGTAATTTGATGGTTTTTGTCGAATCTTGCACCGAAATTTGATTTTTGAACCTCACTAATGCTCCTATATTCTCTTATGGTTTGAATTACTAACTTTCTGGTTTGAATTCCTCACATGGTATCAGAGCTGGTTGGATATTTTTGAATTGCAGACCAAATTCTTAGTGGATTTGAGTTGCTTTGTTAGTGAATTCCAGATAAAATCGAATTGCTGAGTGTAAACTAGTTAGAAATTTCACCACCATAGGTGTAGGTAGTAATGGAGGCTACCCACATCATGCTAACACCTTTCAAATTCTTTGAATGGAAGGCAAAGATGGTGATTCAATTGAGAGCCAAGGGGCTTTTCAGAGTTACTATGGGCACTGAAGTGGAACCAAATTCTGCTGTGGAAAAAGCCAAGTTTTATAACAAATTGGATGAAGCATATGGTTTGCTATGTATGAGCATATCAAGAGAGTTGTTGTTCCATCTTGATAGTTTGACATCACCAAAGGAGGTTTGGGAGAAACTTGAGTCTCTATTTGGCAAAACTGATGAGATATGTGGTCACCAGCTTGAGAATGAGCTGATAAGCTTGAGCCCAATGCACTATGACACAATACATGACTTCTTCACCAAGTTAAAATCACTTGTACTATAGTTAAAAAAATGTGGGATTGAGAAGAAGGAAGATCAACTAATCTTGTCTATACTTTCGAAGTTGGGGCCAAAGTTTTCAGTCTTTGTGAGCACATTTCACTTAGGGAAACTCACCCTTCGAAACTGGAAAATGCCAAGTCTGGAAAGCTTCATGGAGTCAATCAATAAAGAGCAAGACAAGTTGGTCCAAATGGGTTCCATCAAGACCAAATATCAAGCACTAGCAGTGGGGGTTTCGAATTCAGCAAAGGGAAAACCCAAGTCCAAGAATTTGAAGTTGTCAGATAAGAAGAGATCAGAAAACCCAAATCCAGTGAGGGAGCTATGAATCCAACCAAAGGAAAGGAGAAGAAAGGGAAAGAGAAGGCCAAATTCTCTTATTACCATAAGGGATGGCATATAGAAATCTCATGCATGAAGAAAACCATAGACACCATGGCGCAATTGCTAGAGAAGAACAACATTCCAGTTCCTAACATCGCTAGGAAGAGAGATGGTAACTCCAGTTCAAGTGAAGGAAAGGAGAAATGTCATGCATTGGTGACAGGTACTTCTAATTCCTCATCCTTTATTATTGATTCAGGTGCTTCTAGGAATATGGTATCTAGGAGAGAATTCTTCTCCTCCATGAGTTTGAATGTTGGCCCAACAGTTCGAATGAGAGATGATTCTAAACTCCAGACCAGAAGGATTGGGAGAATTGATTTAGACCATGGGTTCTTCAGTGATGTACTGTATGTACTGGACCTTGCAGCAAATTTGCTGTCAGTCTACCAGATGACCCATACAGGAGATCCAAAGAGAGTAATCTTTACTCTTGACTTTGTAGATATTTCTGAAATCTCAACAGACCAAATTGTTGCAGTTGAGTATGCTGATCATCATGAGAAAATGTACAAATTCTCTAATGTCCTCCCTACTTCCAGTGATCAAGCACTTCACTCACATGCCAATGAAGTTTCCAAACTATGGTTTCAGAGGTTTGGCCACAAGAATTATAGATATCTCCAAACATTGCACAAAGAAGGAATGGTGGAAGGTCTTCCACAAATTCAGCCATCTACTGGAGTATGTATTGGATGTGTGATTGGGACTCATCATGAGCAGAGCTACGAGAAGGGGAAGGAAAGGAGAGAAACACAGGAACTTGGGTTGGTGCATTCTGATATATTTGATCCATTACCCACTCCTTCATATGGTGGATCTAGGTATGTGCTTACATTTATTGATGACTACTCTCGATTTTGCTGGGTGTATTTTCTGAAATTAATATCTGGGGTGTTTGAGCAACTCAAAGTTTGGAAAGCACTAGAATAAAATCAGAGTGGGAAGAAGATAAAAGTACTTAGGACTGATAAACGAAAGTAATATGTGAATAAGAATCAAGAGGAACATTTTGAGGAGTGTGGCATCCAAATGCAACACTCAACTCCCTACACACCACAACAAAATGGCGTGGGAGAGAGAAAGAATAGATCTCTCAAAGAGATGACAACTTGCATGATAGAAGTGAGGGAACTTAATCCCAAGATATGGAATGAAGCCATCTACTTTTTTGCTCAAATTCAGAACAAAGACTTCCACAAATCAGTGATAGGGATGACACCCTACGAGGCATGGTTTAATGAAAAACCAGATGTCTCAAATTTCAGGATATTCGGTACAAAAGCATGGGAAAGAATTCCTTCAGAGAAGAGGAAAGCCTTGCAGACACAAAGAAATTAGTGTCTCATGGTTGGATATGGTGAAGAAATGTAAGGGTACAAGCTCTTTGACACATCTACCAGCAAAAAATTTGTTGAAAGAAGTGTCAAATTTGAATAAGAGCCAATTCTAGACTTTGAACTTGCACCGAGGGATTGCTCCTCTCCTCAACCATTCAAAGATGTAAGTGATGACACATGCTTTGTTTTTTCTGATAATTCTGATATGAAGATTGCTGAAGATGATATTTCTGTAGATGACTCACCATCTAGGCTCAAATGGGCTGAAAAATTTGTGCAAGAAGCCAGAGAATTGGCAAGCAATTCTCAAGATCCTAGGAGAACTAGATCACAAACTAGTAAGGCTTCATTTTCCAGTGATAGTGCTCTTTCTGAGCACTGTTACATGCTGATAAGTTCTAAACCACAGACATATCAGAAAGCTTGTATAGAGTCAATATGGAAGTCAGCAATGGAAGACGAGCTTCGGTGCCTCCAAGAGAACAATACATGGGAATTGGTTCCCCTTCCTCCCAAGAGGAAAGTTGTTCAATGTAAATGGGTCTACTAGACCAAAATTGCTGCTGATGGTTCTGATATAAAACATAATGCTAGGTTAGTGGCTAAAATCTATTCTCAAGTCCATGGAGTTGATTACACAGAGAGCTTTGCACCGGTTGCAAAGATGGACTCAATTAGACTAGTTCTTGCACGAGCAGCTAGTAAGTTGTGGGAGGTTCACCACATCGATGTAAAGAGTGTTTTCTTGCATAGTGAACTACAAAAGGAGATATATATGAAGCATCCTGAAGGTTTAAAAGAGGATCCTTCATTGGTATGCAGGCTGAAAAAATCACTGTATGGACTCAAGCAAGCCCCCAGGGCTTGGTATGCAAAAATGGATGCTTTCTTGCTTTCAATTGGCTTCACAAGATGAAAATTAGACCCTAATGTGTATTTGCAGAAAAATGATGTTAACTTGCAGGTCATTGTTCTTTATGTTGGTCTTATTATTATAGGTTTCTGCACCAATTCAATTGGCCAAATTAAGAACTCTTTGCACAGTGAATTTGCTATGACAGGCCCATGATTGCTAAGGAAATTTTTGGGCTTAGAAATTGAGCAAAATGGTAAGGGAATCATGCTAAGTCAGCCATAGTATGCTTTAGACCTGCTGAAGAAGTTTAATATGGCTGAGTTTAAGGCAGCAAAGTCTCCATTTCTTTTTGGTATTAAATTGCATGAATTTGGCAATTCCCCAATGGCGGATATCACTCTCTATAGGCAACTAGTGGGAAGCTTGCTCTCCCTCACTCATACAAGAACTGATTTGTCTTATGCTGTGAGTGTTGTAGCAAGAAACATGCACCATCCACATGAGCTCCATTGGAAGGATGTAAAATAATTCTTCAATATGTCCAAGGAACTATGAAGTTCACAGTGCACTACACAGTTGGTTCCTCACTTCAACTAGCTGGATTTTCTGATTCAGATTGGGCCGGTGATCCAATTGGTTGCAGGGAATTCTTTGGGATTTTGGTGTCACAATTGATTCTCCAACCAAAATTTGGGTGGATAATAAAATTTCCATCAAGATATATACTGATCTAGTATATAGGTATAGGACAAAGCACATATAGATTCACATGCATTACATTTGGGGCTTAGTGCATGGCAGAGTGATCTCACTGCAGTATTTCCCATCCACCGAGCAAACTGCCAACATTTTTACCAAGGATTTCACTGAGAAGACCTTCACTTACCTGAGATCTTTGATTGGGGTGAGTGAAGGATGGTAATTTGCTGTTATATCATTCTAGGTCCAGCCCCATGTACATTCTTGAGGGGATTTTTTTCCCATGTGGTTTTCCTTCTTTCCTCGGTTTCACATGGACAAATAAAAATTGAAAATTCTGATTATGTACTTGAGGTGACTTGAGCCATTGTTGCCAAGGCCTTCATCATTTTGTGAGAATAATTAGTTTTTGGATTAAGGGAGGGTGTTAGAATAGTAATCCATCATTAGTACCTTAGTTACACTAATTAGTCAATTTTATTGCTTTTTTAAGCTTTAATACACTATGAGGTGGACTAGGGGTGCTTAAGTGGACATATGCCATGTCAAATTGAGGTTCTATGACCCAAATGGGTACTCCAGCATAATCATACAGCTAAATTTGCACACCAATAATTTCTGGTGTGCTTCCATTCATTGAATGTGGATAGGAAAGTTGACTTGGGGCGCTAGAGTGGGATTTTGCCCAAATTTGGCTTGATTTGGTGCAATTAATGTTGCATTGAGAGTCTAAACCATCCAATTTTCCACACCCACACTATCAAAGGTGTAATAATTGACCCAAAACACATCAATTATGACACTTCAGCAATTCCTGGCCATTTGGAGAGATTTGGGACGACATTGGCCCACCTAGGGGGGTTTGATGCCAATTTGGCAATTTTGGGATTTTTGCTCACAATTGGCTTCCAAATCCATTTGAATCACTTATTATGTATTTATAAACCTGTTAATAACAATTTCAGAGTTAGAAAGTCCAAAATTATCTTGTTTCCAACTATCATTGTGCGTAATTTAACTGTACTTTGATGGTTTTTGCTGAATCTTGCACCCAAATTTGATTCGTGAACCTCACTAACACTCCTAGATTCTCCAGTGGTCTGAATTACTTATTTTCTGGTTAGAATTCCTCACATAAGGGCATATCATCTGCAGGGTAATTTTTAGGGGTGAAATTTCGCCAATTGGCTATTTTTTGGGTTAAAAAAATAAATTAATTCACTATTTGGTCATATTTAGTCTCTAATATCGCCTATATTTACATAAAATATGTTTTTTATTATAATATTCTCCATAATTTACACATTTTAGTGTGAATTATATGTTCATATTTAATATTCACCAACCTATATATAAATATGGTTTTTTCAATCTAAAACAATCGCCTAGAATACTATACTTACGTATAATATCAGAATCCTTAGAAAATACCTTGCTCATTAGCTGACGTAGGTCTACCCATTATCTAACAACTGTCATATCCTTTGACATACTTAGCTGAATCTTTGAAAATGCTTGTCTAGTAATATCCAGAGTGCAACACTTTGTATGTTGTTCGTTTGTCGAAAAAATTCCCACCACACATCCCATAATTGCATGCGTGGAGGATTTCTGCCATCTCATCCTCTCACACAAAACATCTAATGATAAGGTTTGGGCCAGTATGAAAAAGTTCATTGTTTACCCAAGAGTAGTTGGAGCTCTGGATCACAATTCCATGCTTCTCATGTGGAGTAAGATGGTTTGGTAACTTCCCAGTTGCTAAATAGTTATCTATATATGCAAACCAAGGGGTTTGAACATAAACACAAAATAGATGCTCATCAGGAAAGATACCATCAACGTGACTAGCACCATCATCATGTTGGATACAAGAGAAAAAATCTGCTACCAATTTTTCTCGACTGGGACGATCGACGACAGTGATATTAAAATCTTGTAACAAAAGAATCCACCGAGTTACTCTGCCATAGGTGATTGGTTTGTTGATTATATATCTAATAGAAAAGTGATCTATGTGCGCAAAATATTTGTAACCTGTGATGTAGTGACGAAATTTATTGATAGCATAGACTACTGCCAAAAAATATTTCTTGGTAATGGTGTAATTCAACTCAGAAAGAGTCAAATTCTTGCTAACATAGTAAATGGCATATGATTCTTGGTCTTCCTTTTGACCTAGGAGCCACCCTATGGTCGTATCTTAAGCATCAGTGGATATGAAAAGGAAGAACCCAATTGGGACCCTTGAGTATTGCTGCCACTGATATCTTTTCTTTTAAAGTCTTAAAAGCATTTTGATAGGATTCGGTCCATTGGAAGTTTGCATCTTTCATAATAAATTTGAACATAGGTGTATCTACTTTGGTGAAGTTTTCAATAAAGCATCTATAGTATCCTGCATGGCTAAGAAATATTATCATCTCCTTCTGAGTTTATGGAGAAGGGATATTGACAATTACTTCTATTTTGGCAGGATCCACCTTGATCCCTTGAGAAGAAACATGATGTCCCAAAAGTATGCCCTCAGTTAATAACATCTTACACTTATTGTGACTAAGGGCTAAGTTTGTTTCTTAACATTGGACAAGAAAGTTTTCAAGGTTATCAAGGGCTTCTTGAAAGGTATTATCATATTCTGTGAAATCTTCCATGTACACTTCTACACAGTCATGTATAGCAAAGATTCCTAATACTACACGTTGGAAAGTAGCAGGTGCATTACACAGAACAAATGGAAAAACTCTATAGGCATATGTTCCCCATGGACAGGTAAAGGTCATCTTTTCTTGAACCACAGGTCTTATCAGGATTTGGTTGTATCCACTACACCCATCGAGGAAAGAAAAGTAGTGTTTCCTAGATAGTTTATAACACTTAGTCAATAAAATGTAAAGGAAAATAATCCTTAACAATATCCTTGTTCATATCTCAAAAGTCAACACAAATACGCCATTTCCCCGTGACTTTCTTCGAAACTAACACCAGAAGAGATACCCATTTACTATTGAAAATTGGGTAAATGAAACCAACATTGAGAAGTTTTTGTAATTCCTCTTTAACTATGTCTTTCGGTGTTGGGTTCATCCTCTGATGAGGCTTCCTTACAAGTAATATGTTCGCATATGTGTAAATATGATGAATACAAGTATTAGGGTATATACCCTTCATATCAATGTATTCCCATGAAAATGCTCTGGTTTGACTTTTGATAACTTTGAGCAACTTCTGTTATACCAAAATCTCATCACCCTCATGTTATGAGATAGGTATCCCCTTGTCTTCTCCAATCCCTCAAAGTTTTCCCTAGAGAAATGAAGGAATAAATTATCCCCTTGTAATTTTTACTTGTGTTGAGCTGGTAACGCTTCTCTTCCATTGAAAAAAAGAATTACCCAAGTCAGCACTACTCCTGATACATGAGAAATAAGTTGTGCCACTACTCCTTCCCTCACTGAAAGAAGTGGTGCCCCCTTATCGCCACCTGTTTGCTTCATTGGAGGAGCGATGATCAAGTTTTCAAGGAAAAAAGAGAAGCTTTGAGAGGATTCTCGAAGCTGACCTCCATGAAGCCTCATCCCTATGGTTTAGGACCAGCTGGATCTTGATATCCTCCCTTTTAGGATCTTATCTCCACCTCACCCATGATATCCTCAACCATACCTATTAACACTCAGAATGTACCCAGGTTGTGAAAGGTAGATTCCAAGGTAACAACAAAAACCAATTTAGAATGTATTTCTGACCTAATACAATAAGAGATGGATCTCTCACTATTTACAAAGTTTTTATACTCATGATATTTCAATCAAAGACAATCAGAAGGTCAGATTTCTAATGGGACAAATAGGACAACTTTGTTTTAAAAGACTTGGTAGGACAGTCATGGAGGAGACCATTGGGCAATGGAGTCAACAATCAGATCTGAAATAGGTTGCAGGAGGTAGGGTTTTGAAGGTTTATGAATAGAGACAAGGTATGCACCATTTCCTTAGTCTTGAGGTATTAGCAGGTTGATTAGTAGACAAAGAGAGACATTCCATCAAAGAGAGCACCTAACTAGGGTAAATTCTGCAAGACTTTAGAAGAAAATATTTTGAAAATGATTGAACAATGGACCTAGAGCATGCAGGATGAATTCTAGCCCACAAAAACTAATGCTCAAGCATGAAATCAAATACAAAATGGAGAGGGAAACAGGATAAACAACCACATAAAGAAATTACTTACTGAAGAAAAAGATGGCACAAGAATCTCTGACATGAATAAGATTTTACATTCCTCCTCTGCAAATTTCATTCATTTACTGAAAACATGAAGCCATTACAATGTAGAGTCTCTTCGCTCTTGAAAATCCTCATTTTTTTTAAAAACTATCAATTACACTTTAATTTATGTAAGAATAACCTCTACCTAACTTTGAATTCAAAACCTAACTGAATTCTAAAAATAGAAATAGTTACAACAACATTTCTCATGCATATCTCTAATGGTGATAGATGTGTGAAAGCTGGGAGAGGCTTTTATAATTGGACATGTTCCCAACAAAACCCATGTCTTAATGTCTCCAAAATCATCTCAATCTCCTTGAAATATTCCTTTGAAGCTGATGACTCAAATAATAAAATTGTAGATTTCTGGAAAAATGACTTGTGAAGATATTTTAAATTCTCTCAACCTATGATTACTGTGTAAAACATGAAGGAGGTTTTTTATTATAGTCTTGTTATAAATAAAAACCTCTCTCATTTTTGTCAAATTAAATTCCATTTGTCCAAAACAATTCTTTGAATTTGATGGCTAAAATAGTCCTTAGGAAAACATGAAAAATGGCCTGTACAACTGACTTTGTTGCTACTAAACCATAGCACCTGTGTGAAAACTGAAAGATTTTATTGTGGATAGATATGTTTTGAATAAAATCCTCTCTCAATTTCTCAAAATTAATCTTCATTTGATGTAAAAAATTATTTTAATTTGATGACTAGAACAGTCATTTTGACATCTGAACATTTTCCCTCTGAAGATGACTTTGCTGCGTCCAATCTGTAGCACTTAGGTAACAATTGAGAGAGGTTATTGTATATAATAATGTTATTATGAAAAACCTCTTTCAGTTTTTGAAAATTATTCTTTGTGTACTGGAAACAGGTCGTTGAATAAAATGACTAAAACAGTCATTTTCAGAAAAAATATGCTATGTTGCTTCTAAACCTTGAATTGTTTAACTGTAATTCATAAATAAAGAACATATAACATCTATCCTTGTAAGATCATCTACTATAAGAGTAATCCAATGAATTGATTGATCAAGGTAGCCATATTTTTTAATAGTGTCTCCAAACACTTGAATAATCCCAAGCTTTGGCACACTCTCCACTGTAAATTCTGTTTGTAAGACTTTAAACACATACCAATACCTTCATGAATGCTCTCACTGTATATATTTCTGCAACACTTCTAGGCTGATGTTCTTTTTGGGCTTCCCTTCTGCATTGTTGAGTGGTGGCTTCCCTTTTCTTGCTCTATTAAAATCAATTTCCATCTCCTTGATCAGATTCTTTATCTTCACTATTTTCCCTGTGACTGTAAACATGTAAAATTTGACGGTGGAAATATGGCAGACGGTCTCCTTTCTTTCGCCCGTAGCACACAAATGAAATATTTTTTTAAAAACCAAGCCAACTTTACATAATGGTAAATTTCAGAGCTTTCAGTGAGTTTTTTTTTCTTAAACCATTTTTCTCCGCAGAATTCACCAAAAGTTACCACGTGGAAAGTGGTTTAAATTCCGCTACCACCTTTCCAATTCAACCATCTCACAACTTTACTCTCCGGAAACATTAATACCCATTGATGAGTTTTCACTTTTTAAATTAGCCATTGGATTAATAAGAGGCCGCTTTTTGACTTTGGAAAAAATATCCAAAACTATATAAGTTTGAATATAAATAAAATAATAGGTTTATAAAACCCATTTTATAAATTTCATTCAAAAGTTAATAAAACTTTTTTCCCCACTTGTGAAAAATTTATTTCTTTTTTTACCTAAAATTCCTTTAAATTCTCTTCTTTGCCAACTAGGAAATAGCTTAATGAGAAAACTTTGGAAACCAACTCAATCACCCATGAAAACTTAAAATTTTGAAGGCAATAAGACAGTTCCGACAAAAATAAATTTAGTGCTAACAACTGGCTCCAACTAGGGATGCTATCCTCCCTGCGAGGTAGCAAAGAACCCGGTAGACCAAGTGCCAAATCCATTGGGTTTCTCTTAATTTTTCTCTGAAATCCTCTACCTGTTTTGAACTGAACCATCAATTGAAACCATTTTGCAAACAAATCCTAGTCTGTCAACCTGTAACCTGTAACTGAATTGCACTTGAAACTGAAACCAAACTGAAAACTGCTGAAAGAAATGCTCGCCATGTCGAGCTTATTCATGCCTGCCTATCCTACTTAACTAAGCACAAATGCCCAATCAAGCAAAATCTGACTTCCAATGAAGCCAATCAAGAAATTTATCCAATAACTCCATTTCTTCTTCACGCTTGATCGAAATTAGAACATAAGAACAAAATAGCAATAGGTTATGATGAAAACTTTGTCCTTTGCTGCAAACATATAACCAACTACTCCATCTGAAAAATTTATCCATGTACTCTGCTATTGGATCATAAAAAACATGACAAATTTCAAAATACTCAATCACTTGTTTGTCATGACAAGGCTGTCCAAAAAGTAACTCCTCTTGCATACTGTCAAACCGATCTTTAGAAGAGCCTTGAAAAAAATTCTCATGATTGTTTTTCAATGATATATCAGCAAGTTCATTTAATATTTCTACGTTTACAACTCCATTATTCTCAAGCACTTCAAGAGGAATATCATTTTGTTCTTCAACAAGATTAAGTAGAAATATGTCTTCTTGACAAAATGTTTCTGAATTGGAAAGATTTAAAGAAACATCCCATTTATAGTTCTCATCTCCTTCTTTGTGACCCCTTTGTTTATTGCACATTGTTGGTTCTTTCACATACTGAGATTGATGGCATGATCACTCTTCCTTTTCATTATATATAAGTAGACTAGAATTTTCTTTAAAACCATCACTAACATAATTTTTAACAAGCTGACCACAATCATCAGAAAAACCATCAAGAGTATAACCCTCTTCTTTCACATTACTAAGCTGATCATCTTCATGCTCATATATTTTTTCCAATTCTAATCCAAGGTATGATTTCTCTTTAATTGTATTTTTAGAAAATAAATATGTGGAGGGACTGTAAGACTGAAAATTTGTAGAATCAGAATTCTTTATGTAATCACCAACATAAGCATTGGAACTTAGAGGAAATTGCTGCTGCAAAAAGGAATTTTCTGATTGGGAATAAGCAGCCTCATCTTGAAACAAAACTTCAGAAGTTGAATAATATGAAGAAGGGTTTGATTGAACATCCCAACTTCCTTCTTGGTCACGCAAAGAATGACAAGACTAATGCAAATTATCATCTACTTTAGGAAAATAAATGTAGCTGGTTGAATCAGAGTTTTGGCTCATGTCTTTTTCAGTAGAGGAAGAAATTATTAACTGTTGAGATTTTTCTTGAATGTGAACTAGACAGCTAATTTGTATTTCTTTTTTTCGAAATGGGTTCTCATATAAAATTTCTAAAATATCTTCATCCACTAACTCATCATCACTATACAATTTTTCCAAATCTTCAATGAAACCATTAGCATGCATACAACAATCTTGAACCAGCAACAAGGAGGGGTATTGGTTTTTTTAATGTTCATGAAATACTGTATGAAAATCAGTAAGGGAAAACAAGATTTATGATGGTAACCCTTCACACCATGACCTTGCATCTCCTTCTAGAGTATCCATGAACATTTTCATTAAAGAATCCTCATGCAATTTAACTCCCAGCTTATGTATATCTATATGAAATCTAACCAAATGAAGGGCAACATCATCATTCTTTTGATCTTTAAACTTTGGAAGAACTGTTTTCCAATCCACTTTAGGTATTCAATTTGGAAAACCATGAATGTGAGCATGATTCATAGGAGCATACCTTGCAGACAAAGAACTCATCTCAACAAATGAATATACTGAATCAACTCTTCAAACTTTACAATCTTTTGACAGTGGAGTCGCCATAGGAATTCTGAAAACTGGATTCTTCAAAGATGGAGTCGCCAGGTGAAAGATGCAAAACCTTGCTGATATCTGACTGTTCTTCACCATCAACAGTTAAATCTGAAAGTATGTCGTTTATACCCAGGGAAGATCCGAGCCTTCGTTCCCTGGCAACGACGCCAATTTGTTAACACTCAGAATGTACCCAGGTCGTGAAAGGTAGATTCCAAGGTAACAGCAAAAACCACTTTAGAATGTATTTATGACCCAATACAATCAGAGAGGGATCTCTCACTATTTACAAAGTTTTTATACTCATGATATTTCAACCAGAGACAATCAGAAGGTCAAATTTCTGATGGGATAAATAGGACAAGTCTGTTTTAAAAGACTTGGTAGGATAGTCATGGAGGAGACCATTGGGAAATGGAGTCAACAATCAGATCTAAAATAGGTTGTAGGAGGTATGGTTTTGAAGGTTTATGAACAGAGGCAAGGTAGGCACCATTTCCTTAGTCTTGAGGTATTAGCAGGTTGATTAGTAGACAAAGAGAGACATTCCATCAAACAGAGCACCTAACTAGGGTGAATTCTACAAGACTTTAGAAGAAAATATTTTGAAAATGCTTGAACAATGGACCTAGAGCATGCGGGATGAATTCTAGCCCATAAAAACTAATTCTCAAGCATTAAATCAAATACAAAATGGAGTGGGAAATAGGATAAACAGTCACATAAAGAAATTACTTACTGAAGAAAAAGATGGCACAAGAATCTCTGACATGAAAAGATTTTACATTCCTCCTCTGCAAATTTCATTCATTTACTGAAAACGTGAAGCCATTACAATGTAGAGTCTCTCCGTTCTTGAAAATCCTCCTTTTTTTTAAAACTATCAATTACACTTTAATTTATATAAGAATAACCTTTACCTAACTTTGAATTCAAAACCTAACTGAACTCTAAAAATAGAAACAGTTACAACAACGTTTCTCATGCATATCTCTAATGGTGACAGTTGTGTGAAATCTGGGAGAGGCTTTTATAGCTGGACATGTTCCCAAAAAACCCCATGTCTTAATTTCTCTAAAATCATCTCAATATCCTCGAAATATTCCTTTGAAGCTCATGACTCAAATAATAAAATTGTAGATTTCTGGAAAAATGACTTGTGAAGATATTTTAAATTCTCCCAACCTGTGATTACTGTGTAAAACATGAAGGATGTTTTTGATTACAGGCCTGTTAGGAATAAAAAACTCTCTCATTTTTGTCAAATTAAATTCCATTTGTCCAAAAAAATTCTTTGAATTTGATGGCTGAAATAGTCCTTTGGAAAACATGAAAAATGGCCTTTACAACTGACTTTTTTGCTACTAAACCATAGAACCTGTGTGAAAAATGAAAGATTTTATTGTGTATAGATATGTTTTGAAGAAAATCCTCTCTCACTTTCTCAAAATTCATCTTCTTTTGATGTAAACCATTATTTTAATTTGATGACTAGAACAATCATTTTGATATCTGAACATTTTCCCTCTGAAGATGACTTTGCTGATCCCAATATATAGCACCTGGGTAACAACTGAGAGAGTTTATTGTAGATCATAATGTCATTATGAAACACCTCTTTCAGTTTTTTAAAATTCTTCTTTGTTTGATGGAAATAGGTCGTTGAATAAAATGACTAAAACAATCATTTTCAGAAAAAATATGCTATGTTGCTTCTAAACCTTGAATTGTTTAACTGCAATTCATAAATAAAGAACATATAGCGTCTATCCTTGTAAGATAATCTACTGTAAGAGAAATCCCATGAATTGATTGATCAAGGTAGCCATATTTTTTAATAGTGTCTCCAAACACTTGAATAATCCCAAGCTTTGGCACACTCTCCACTGTAAATTTTATTTGTAAGACTTTAAACACATACCAATACCTTCACAAATGCTCTCACTGTATATATTTCTGCAACACTTCTGGGCTGATGTTTGTTTTGGGCTTCACTTCTGCATTGTTGAGTGGTGGCTTCCCTTTTCTTGCTCTATTAAAATCAATTTCCATCTCCTTGATCAGATTCTTTATCTTCACTATTTTCCCTGTGACTGTAGACATGTAAAAGTTGACGTTGGAAATATGGCAGACTGTCTCCTTTCTTTCGCAGGCAGGACACAAATGAAATAATTTTTTAAAAACCAAGCCAACTTTACATAATGGTCTATTTCAGAGCCTTCAATGAGTTGTTTTTCTTAAACCATTTTTCTCCATGGAATTCACCAAAAGTTACCACGTGGAAAGTGGTTTAAATTCCGCTACCACCTTTCCAATTTAACCATCTCACCACTTTACTCTCCGAAAACATTAATACCCATTGATGTGTTTTCACTTTTTACATTAGCCATTGGATTAATAATAGGCCGCTTTTTGACTTTGGAAAAAATATCCAAAACTATATAAGTTTGAATATAAATAAAATAATAGGTTTATAAAACCCATTTTATAAATTTCATTCAAAAGTTAATAAAACTTTTTGCCCCACTTGTGAAAAAATTATTTCTCCTTTTACATAAAATTCCTTTAACTTCTCTTCTTTGCCAACTAGGAAATAGCTTAATGAGAAAGCTTTGGAAATCAACTCAATCACCCATGAAAACTTAAAAGTTTGAAGGTAATAAGACCAATTCTGATAAAAATAAATTTAGTGCTAACAATACCTATCCTCCCATGCCTTTAAATACTAGCTCAACCCCCATGGGAAAAAGGAGGAAGAATTGTGTTGCATACCCAAACTCTGTCAAGATCATTCTTGAGTCTTTGGAGGCTAGGTGAAGTTAGAGGCAAGGAGCCATCGGAAGGAACTCTCAACACCAAGTCATGAAAGTTGTAGTGTCTCCAATCATTTATTAATAAAGAATGTCTTTTATTTCCAATATATGTTGTTTCATATGTATGTATTGCTTGATTCCTTTGTCACAAGCATAGATCTAGTTGAGTATATTGTATGCTATCATGTTTCTCTTGTTGTTTTCCATATTTTACAGGTTCTTCTGCGAGGATAGCGAGGAAAACCTTTGAGAGAAGTATCATGGAATTTCATTCAACTGATTAACAAAATCTAGGGAGAGTCTAGCATTCTCTGTTTGTGTTTTGTTCTAGACTTGAACCATTCATATCTAGGGAACCAACTCTTGTTCGTAGGAGGTGCATATTTACAGATAAAAACTGCTCTTGTTGGATTTAATTTAAGCATGCGTTTATATGTAGAGGTTTTCCAGGATTGACCGCACAAGGGATGGTATAGGACCCTATATGTTCTTCTATTGCAAAGACATAGGATGTATCTATAAATATTGAGAGGTCCAAATTATCTTGAAATTCATCTCCAAAAATATGATCAAATTGGGAAAAAGATTGGGGAAAATCTATACATGTTGTTGAATAAACAAATTGATTAAGCACATTTTAAGTAGTCTGTTCTTGAACTTCCCATGAGTAGTCACTGGGGAGTGTAAGCTATTCATAATTTTCATCCCCCAAAAGAACAATCCAACCACAATAATTTTTCACTCACTCGTTGAGATAGTGGGTATAGAACAAGTTTCTTCATGGATAATTCATTAGAAATGGTCATCTCTCCGTCCCTACAACCTATAAATGAATTACCAATGGCTAACCATGGCATTCCCAAAATAATAGGGTGTCCTTTGTATGACCATGAATTCCACAGGATACTCCCATAAAGCCACTGACACAATGATATCATCTATAATTCCAACAACCTTTACAGTGGCGCGGTCTCTTAATTATAGCACTATTGGGGTAGGTCGAAGAAATTGTTCCAATTGAAATATTTCTAAAACTGTAGTGGTCATGATGATGATAGCATCCCCTAGATCGATAAGTGTGTTTCCTATAGTAGTATTATTTATAATAACAATTACCACAGGATTTCCTAGACTCACGTACTTTGGAATTTTAGGTTGATCTGCTATATACTTAGATATATGACCTATGACATGAATTGTTGGAGGGTATTGATGTTTCTTACATGGAATTTTGATGCAAAGTTCCTTTATCACTTTAGTATAAATTGGTATGTCTTTGTTGACCTGTAATAAAATAATTTTGACACAAATTGGTATGGCTAAGTTTGTTTCTTGACATCAAACAATAAAATTTTCAAGGTTCTCAAGGGCCTCTTGAAAGGTATTACCGTATACTGTGAAATCATCCATGTACACTTCTACGTAGTCATGTATAAGGTCAGCAAAGATTCCTAATACTGCATGTTGGAAAGTAGCAGGTGCATTACACAGAACAAATGGAAAAAATCTATAGGCATATGTTCCCCATGGACAAGTAAAGGTGCTCTTGTCTTTATCCCTAGGTGCTATCAGGATTTGGTTGTATCCACTATACTCATTTAGGAAAGAAACATATTGTTCCCATATAGTGTCTAACACCTGGTCAATAAATGGTAGAGGGAAATAATCCTTAATAGTATCCTTGTTCATCTCTCGAAAGTCAACACAAATACGCCATTTCCCTGTGAATTTTTTCAGAACTACCACTGGAGGAGATACCCATTTACTATTAGAAATTGGGTAAATTAAACCAGCATTGAGAATTTTTACTTAAGGAAATTGGGTAAATGAAACCAACATCAAGAAGTTTTTGAGAATAAAATTATTGTTTCCGAGATAGTGTATTACACCTGGTCAATAAATGGTAAAGGGAAATACTCAAGAGTATCATTTTCTAGATCTCGAAACTCAACACAAATACACCATTTCCCTATGAATTTCTTTGGAACTACCTGTTGAAATATTGTAACTTTAAAGAATATTATATATGTATATTTTGTGGTCCCCGATGGTCCTACTGGGAGAACCACTTGTATTATCTTGTACCCCAATGCTTCTAATCGAAAGAACTAATAAGAGTCATGAGCTTGTCCCCTCTATTTGTAAAGGTGGGTCATTAGCACCCCAGTGTGGTTACTTGAGCCTACATATGTAACTCGAGCTTACATGATTAACTAGAGCCTACATATGTAACTCTAGCCTACATGATTAAATCGAGCCTACATGTCGGATGAGTTAATTTAAGTGAACAGATGAATATAAATAGAGGTGTGGTGCTCCTCATTTGACACACACTCTCACTTGTGTAGCACATTAGTGGAGAAGACAAGTAGCTAGAGAAGGAGGAGGATCAGGCTTTGATCTCCTTGCTGGTTTTATCTTTTATCTTTTATCTTTTTGGGGCATCTATATTGAGGAAGCTTTTGCTGGGTTTTTCCCTTTAGGGTTTTCCCATGATAAATCCTTGTGTTCCTTTTGTATGGTTGTGCTTGTCTATCTTTCAGTGATCCTGTTTATATGCTTTTGTTATGAATATGAAATGAAATACTGATGTCTTAGCTAAGCATATGAAAATTCAACATGGAATCAGAGCCACCCTGAAAGAAGACATTATGTAGCTACAGAATATAGGGATTCTTACTTTTTGGTTCTCTCTCCACAATCGATCAGCAAAAGAAGGCTAGACTGACTCTCCATTGAAGGGCGCATCTTTCTGTCGAAGCGGAATAAGATTCCGAGCGTTTTCAGTTTTGGTGCGGAAAATTAGGGATTTCTATAGAAGAGGAATTTTTGAGTGAGCCTAGCATAGGATTTTTATCCTCATCAAAATCGAAGTTTAGAGACCTGGATCAAGAAATTTGGATGGGTGAAACTCTGGAAAAGTCAAACCCTAGTTTGACCCCGATCTGGAAAAACCCTAAATACTAAAACTGCTAAGTTTAGGTACATTTTCTATATCCTAATATTGGCGAAGGGTCAAGAGTTGAAACTTGTAGAGGCCGAATATAAAATCATGATTTACACTGTGTCCAAAATTCAGCCTCATATTCGCTATATTATGGGAGATACGATCCCTCCACGTTAGGGTTCTAGCCTCTTCCAGAATTCATCCTTAAACAGGACACCTGGGGATAATTGCTGTAGCATGGGATATATAGGTCCAAATTGAATTCCTGAAGATGTTCCATGAAAATCACGGGCTTTACTTTCTGTGGTCCAAATTTCAGAACCGGAAGATGAACTAGTGACACGTGGCATGACGTACAACTTCACTATTCTGAACAGTCCTGTAACAAGTCACCTTGGGAAAATGATAACAAATCCAAATTTATGAAACAAATTATATGGAAACGTATGGTTTTGGATTAGGGACATGTGATTTTACCTCAGTGAGAAATTTCAGACACAGAGGAGCAGTAATTTCAGAGATATCACAGAAACAGTAACAGGCATTTCTGTAAAAGAAATTGGAAAACTAGGGCTTCCTGTTCCAGGAGCTTCCATCCACTGTTTTTAGAAAAGGAGTACATTGGATAGCTCCATTTGAAGAGATATATCTTTATATCCAATCAGATCTGAAAGATTCCAAGTTTTGAAAATTAGGGTTTCTCTAACAAACCCTAGCTTAGCTAGCTCCGGAAGCAGGACGAACACCTCAAATCGGTAAGATCTAATCTTTTGCTATTTGCATTTGAGGTTCTCATTTCAAAGTGATATATCACATTAGCTTGATGATAATCTTGGTGAAGTTAAAAACTTCCAAGCATGGAAGTATTTGATCTCTCTGAAGAAAATGAATTGGACACCTACATGAGTAGAGAGGTTCGAGTTTTAGAGGGAGATGAGCCTCAAAGCCTTACACAAGAAGAACTTGATCAAGGCCAAGAAGATCATTGTTGATTCAATCATGAATCAACTTGTATAACAAGTGTATTCCCTAAAGAAACCGAAGATGTTTGATTCCTTGATCAAGCTATTTGAAGATAAGAACATAATTCAGAAGATGGATTTGAGAAAACAATTGAAGAATGTGAAGATCTAGAATGCATAACATCTTGAAGCAGTATAAGAAGAAGCAGAGAATGCAGAAGTGGTGATAGCCACCTTGAATGGCCTCCCATGATCATGGGATTCATTCATGCGAGGAATGTGTGCCAAAAGGAAGTGATTACTTTCAATTGACTCTGGGAAGAAGAAGAATCTCGTCTCATAAGAAGAGAAGAAGAAAGATGGGATCAAATTGAAGATCAAGCTCTCACCATTCAAAGGAGATCCCTCAAGTGATGAGGAATATGAAGAACTCAATTCTTGACGAACCTCTTATCCATCTTATCATTTGGATAAGAAGTGATGATTTCATGGATGAAGAAGATGATGAAGCAGATTGATCAAGAAGGAGTCTACCCACGAAACAAACAAAAGATAAGTATTCAATTGTCATTTCATGATATTGTTTTGTTATACATTTGATTATATTCAGTTGATGTGTTATGCATGATAGATTGTTTGCATTAATGGCTGTATACTACTAATATGCATGCGATGGGTAAGTATCTTATGGTGCTATACAACCATCCATTGCTACTTATTTAGAATGAAGCCTCCTTGCTGACATATTGGATTAGTGCACAATCTCAATAATGTCATGATAGAAATGGAAGGCATCTAGAAAGTTTCTATGAGATATGGATGAATGTTGTATTGGATAAATGGTTGCATGATGCATAAGAATTTGTCATTATGCATATGTTTTATGAAATAGTTCTAACCATGCAACTGGTGCATTTGAATTGTAGGAAAGGTCATGTACAACCTCCTACAAGAAGGATGAGAATTGTTCTGAAGAACAAGTGATGACAATTCAAGATTCACTCCAATAAAATCTAAAGCTCCCAGTGTCAGAGACACCATGATGGAAGAAAAAGCTTCAGAGAGTAGTAGATCCACCTCGAAGGATGAAGACCACCATGTGTACGAGAGATAACTCAAGATGAAGAAAATAATGCTATGAAAGAAGCTATGATCAAAGAATAATAGTTGATCATGGGGAATGATGTATATGATATGATTTCGAGACATAAAGGAAAGTACGTAGTATCCTCCATATGGATCTACAAGAACAAGTATACAAAGCAAGGTTCGTGATTTGCCTCAGAAAGAATAGACTATGACATGACATACTCTATTGACCAGTATATAGTAAGCATAGAACCACCTGTATAGAATGTAGAGGGAAGATGATACTCCACTTCAGGGGGAGTGACTACAGAAGATATTTGAGTTCAATGTGGTACGACATGATGGATAGATTCATGATGGATCGAGACTTTACCAAGGTTAAAGTGGGTTCCAACCTTCAAAGTTGAATGCAGAAGACTAGGATATGTTGATGATTTGACAAGATGAACTCATGGAAGATGTTATGATGAAAGAATACTAGAATGATGTTTGGGATATAGTACTCAAACTAGAAAGCAAGAATGTGGTATCTTACAAATGGATTTGCAAGATAAAATATGTCACTGATAGAAGTAAGGAAAGACTCATGGCTAGAGGTTTTTATAAGAAAGAGGGAATTAATTCTGAAGAGACACTTACTCCAGGAAGAAAGGTACACTTCCTTCAGAAATATGATGGTAGTTGCTTCCATGATGAAGTAAAGACAATCCTTCCTTAATGGTATGATTGGGGAAGAGTTTTACATCAAAAGGATTTGAATTTGAAGACAGGTGGACTCATATATGTAAGTTGAAGAAGGCCCTCTATGGCATGAAGCAAGCTCCCAGAGCTTGGTATGATAGTTTCCTATCAATTATGGGCTTTACCAAGAGTAAAGTTGATCCTAACCTTTATCTCAAGGTTGTAGAAGATGAACCTGTCATCCTGTTATTATATGTGGATGAATTATTCTTGACAGGGAAGGAGAAATAGATCATGGAAAGAAAGAAGAAACTAGCAGAAGAATTTGAGATGAAAGACCTTGGGTTAATGCACTATTTCCTAGGTCTAGAAATATGACAAAGTTCAGAATAAATCTTTCTCAACCAGGGAAAGTATGTGGTAGAGATATTGAAAAGATTCAATATGTTGGAATGCAAAGACATGGCCACACCCATGGACTCCAACCTGAAGCTGTTAGATGATGACTCATCAGAGTTAGTGTATGTGACTCATTACAAATAGATCATTGGGTCATTAATGTACTTAACAAATACTAGACCAGACATTTGTTTTGCTGTGAACACCTTAATTCAATATCTTGTTCAACCAAGACGGGTTCACCTAGTAGCTGCAAAACATGTGATGAGATATCTGAAAGGGACTATAGACCTTGGTATATACTATGATGGTAGCCATGACTACAGATTGTATGGCTATACAGATGACGATTGGGTTGGAAGTATCTTAGACAGAAAAAGCACATCAGGCAGTTGTTATAGTCTGGGATCTACTATGATTTCATGGTTTAGCAGAAAGCAATCCAGTGTTGCTCTAAGCATTGCCGAAGTAGAATATATAGCAGTTTGCTCTGCTAGTTGTGAAGCCATATGTATTTGGAAGTTGCTTTCAGGATTGTTCAATCTAGAGTTGGACACTACCGTAATTCTATGTGACAACCAAAGTTGTATAAAGATGACAGAGAACCCTGTGTTCCACGACAGATCAAAGCACATAGAAATTAGGTATTTCTACATTCGAGACATGATGCAGAAAGGAGCCATAAAGCTCCAGTATGTGAGTACTGATGAACAGGTTGCTGATGTGTTGATGAAACCTTTGTCATGAGTGAAGTTCGAATACTTTTGAGACAAGATTGGTGTGGTTCGAAAGGGTCTTCCCTAAAAGGGGGAGTAATGATGTTGCGGTGGGATTGTATCATCCCTGGGAACTTGCCCAAAAGTGACCCGGAGACCTCGGTCTTCAAGAATGAAGAGGGATTGTATCATCCTGGGACATATGTCCAGAAGTGATCCAATGATTTTAGTCATCGAGAAGGTGGTAGGATTGTATCATCCTTGGACTTCGGTTCAGAACGGATCCGGTGAACTTCGGTTCAGAACGGATCCGACGACTTCGGTAATTGAGAATGTGTGTTGATCCCGTAATCCCTAGAGGAAGGATTGTTTGAGTTCCACAACTGTGTTGATCCTGTAGTTCCGAAAGGAAGGATCATTAGTAACTCTGTAAAGACCTAAATTCCGTAATTCCGAAAGGAAGGATCATTGAATTGATCCCGTAATTCCAATAGGAAGGATTGTATGAGTTCCACAGATGTGTTGATCCTGTAATTCTGAAAGGAAGGATCGTTAGTAACTCCATAAAGACCTAAATCCCGTAATTCTGAAAGGAAGGATCGTTGGTAGCTCCGTAAAGACTTGATCCCATAATTCCAATAGGAAGGATTGTCTGAGTTCCACAACTATGTTGATCCCGTAATTCTGAAAGGAAGGATCATTAGTAACTTCGTAAAGACCTAAATCCCATAATTATGAAAGGAAGGATCATTGACTTGATCCCGTAATTCCAATAGGAAGGATTGTCTAAGTTCCACAGATGTGTTGATCCCATAATTCCGAAAGGAAGGATCGTTAGTAACTCCGTAAAGACCTAAATCTCGTAATTCCGAAAGGAAGGATCGTTCGTAGCTCCATAAAGACTTGATCCCGTAATTCCAACAGGAAGGATTGTCTGAGTTCCATAGATGTGTTGATTCTGTAATTCCAATAGAAAGGATTGTCTGAGTTCCACAAATGTGTTGATCTCGTAATTCCGAAAGGAAGGATTGTTAGCAACTCCGTAAAGACCTAAATCCCATAATTCCGAAAGGAAGGATCGTTAGTAGCTTCGTAAAGGCTTGATCCTGTAATTCTGAAAGGAAGGATCGCCTGAGCTCCACAGATGTGTTGATCCCATAATTCCAAAAGGAAGGATCATTAGTAACTCCGTAAAGACCTAAATCCTGTAATTCCGACAGGAAGGATCGTCTGAGTACCACAGACATGTTGATCCTGTAATTCCGAAAGGAAGGATCGTCTGAGTACCACAGACATGTTGATCCTGTAATTCCGAAAGGAAGGATCATGTTGATGTTTTGATGATGATGATGTTGATGTTTTGATGATGATGATGTTCTCTGATCGAAAGATCAGAATATGATGATGATGATGTTTTTTTGATCGAAAGATCAAAAGTTGCTGATGATGATGATGTTCTCTGATTGAAAGATTAGAATATGATGATGATGTTGTTGCTGCTGATGATGATGTTCTCTAATCAAAAGATCAGAATATGATGATTATGATGTTTCTCTAATCGAAAGATCAAAAGTTGCTGATGATGATGTTCTCTGATCGAAAGATCAGAATATGATGATGACGATGTTTTCTGATCGGAAGATCATAAGTTGATTTTGATTATGATGTTGTTGATGATGATGATGTTTTCTGATCGAAAGATCAGAATGTGATGATGATGATGATGATGATTCTGATCGAAATATCAGAATGTGATGATGATGAGATTCTGATAATGATGATGCCGTATTATCAAAGTATGATGATGATGACGTACTGATCAAAAGATAAGAATATGATGATGAGTTGATGTTAGAGTATGATGATGTTTCTTATCGAAAGATCAGAGGATGATAATAATGATGATTCTGATTGAAAGATCAGAGTATGATGATGATGATATTTTGATGCTGATATTTTGATGATGATGATGTTTCTGATCAAAAGATCAGAGTGTGATAATGATGTTGTTGCTGATCGAAAGGCCAAAGTGCTGAAGAAGATGTTGCTGATCGAAAGGTCAAAGTGTTGAAGATGATGTTGCTAATCAAAAGGTCAAAGTGCTAAATATGATGTTGTTGATCGAAAGGTCAAGATGCTAAAGATGTTGCTGATCGAAGCGGTCAAAGTACTGATGATGCTAAAGACTAAAGATTGAAGATGAAGACTACATGATGTTGAAAATATTTCAATGATTTATAGATGTGTTACCCTGATGATGTTGATGATGTCCTCTCCTACTATTGTTGTTGTTGATGTTGTTGTATAATACCCTTTTCGTTAAGGGGGAGTGTTGAAATATTGTAACTTCGAAGAATATTATATATGTATATTTTGTGGTACCCGATGGTCCTACATGGAGAACCACTTGTATTATCTTGTACCCCGATGCTTCTAATCATAAGAACTAATAAGAGTCATGAGGTTGTCCCCTCTATTTGTAAAGCTGGGTCATTAGCACCCCAGTGTGGTTATTTGAGCCTACATGTGTAACTCGAGCCTACATGATTAACTTGAGCCTACATGTCAGATGAGTTAATTCAAGTGAACAGATGAATATAAATAGATGTGTGGTGCTCCTCATTTGACACACACTCTCACTTGTGTAGCGCATTAGTGGAGAAGAGAAGCAGCTGGAGAAGGAGGAGGATCAGGCTTTGATCTCCTTGCTGGTTTTATCTTTTTGGGGCATCTATATTGAGGAAGCTTTTGCTGGGTTTTTCCCTTTAGGGTTTTCCCACGATATAGCCTTGTGTTCCTTTTGTATGGTTGTGCTTGTCTATCTTTCAGTGATCCTGTTTATATGCCTTTTTTATGAATATGAAATGAAATACTGATGTCTTAGCTAAGCATATGAAAATTTAACACTACCACCAGATGAGATACCCATTTATTATCGGAAATTGGATATGAAACCAGCATTGAGGAGGTTTTGTAATTCTTCTTTAACTATGTCTTTCAGTGTTGTGTTCATCCTCCTCTGAGGCTTATTTACAGGTAATATGTTCACATATGTGTAAATATGATGAATACAACTATAACGATGTATACGCTTAATATCAATGTATTCCCATGAAAACACTGCAGTTTGACTTTTAAGAACTTTGAGCAACTGCTCTTGTTGGATTTCATTTAAGCATGTGTTTATATGTATAAGTTTTCTGGGACTGGCCTCACAAGGGATAGTATAGGACCCTATATGTTCTTTTATTGCAAACACACAAGATGTATTTGTAAAAATCGAGAGGTCCAAATTCTCTTGAAATTAATCTCCAAATATCTGGTCAAATTGGGAAAAAGATTGGGGAAAATCTATAAATTTTGTTGAAGAAACAAATTGATTCGACACATTTTAAGTAGTTTGTTCTTGACGTTCCCATGAGTAGTCACTGGGGAATGTAATTTATTCACAATTTTCATCCCTAAAAGGACAATCTAACCACCATAATTTTTCAGTCACTGGCTGAGATGATGGGTATAAAACAAGTTTCTTCATGGATAATCCATTAGAAATGGTCATCTCTCTGTCCCTACAACCTATAAATTCATTAGAAGTGGCTAACCATGGTATTCCCAAAATACTAGGGTGTCCTTTAGATGGATCCTTTGATTGTATGACCATGAAGTCCATGACATGCTCCCATGAAGCCAATGACACAATGATATCATCTAGAATTCCATCAGGCTTTACAGTGGTGCGGTCTGCTGATTCTAGCACTGTTGAGGTAGGGTGAATAAATTGTTCCAACTGTAATGTTTTTAAAATTCTGGTGGTCATGATGTTGATAGCAGCCCCTAGATTGATAAGTGTGTTTCCTATAGTAGTATTATTGATAATAAAAATTACCAAATGATTTCCTGGATTCATGTACTTGGCAATTTTAGGTTGTTCTGCTGTATACTCAGATATCTCACCTATGACATGAATTATCGAAGGGTATTTTTGTTTCTTACCTGGAATTTTGATGCAAAGTTCCTTTATCACTTTACTATAAATTGGTATGCCTTTTATGACCTGCAATAAAGTAATTTTGACACAAATATGTCATTGATAATGTCATACTCGGGGTGAATTGTAGGTTTCTCTATTGCTAAACGCTCCAGATATGGAGGTGCCTTTTATTCCCGAGTCATTTCTTGCTTAAGATGGGTATGTGTTGGGATATTTGGAATAACCACATATTTTATAATATTGTCATTTATGGTTTCATTGGGTATTTATTCTTCTTCACTCTCTTCATGAATGACAACTAATGATTTGGGTTTATCATTCCGAACTCTTCCAGATCGTAATTGAATTTCATGCACATTTGTAGACAAAATGAAATAAGGTGGAGGAGTTTGAAACTCAATTTTTTTGAGGGATTGAGTTGGTTTATTGTTCATGTTTGGTACTGGTTGTGTAGGTAATAGTGTAGGTCTTGGGGGATTTTCATTCTGAAAAATGGTGAGGTTGTTGTGTAATAAGATGCAGTGGAGGAGGAAAAAACCCAGGAAAGAGTTGCTAGATATTGGGTGGATACTGAGGGTAAGGATAGTTAGGCATAGGAATAGGTTGTGACTAAGCATACACTTTTCCCTTCCATCCCTGTGGCCAATGCTGATGTTGAGAATATTGAGGAGGATATTGAGATGGACAAATTTTCCAGCTTGAAACATTCCATTGTTGAGGTGGTTGGTAAGGGTGGTAATAGGGAGGAGTATGTGGTGATGGATCCTGATATGAAAGTTGGTATCTAGGTTTCCAAGGCCTCCTATATGTTTCACCAATGTCCCTGCTCTTTTATACATCTTGTAATATAGGAAACAATGGACAATTTTTGGTTGGTTGTATGACCCTCTGCACAAATGTGACATATTGAAACACTACCCAATGGGAATTCCTGTAGGGGAATCCTTGTTCTTTATTTTGGATATAAAATGCTCAGTGCCACACAGTCTTCCTCTTGTTTCTTCTTTTCCGATAATGCATATAATAGATAACCCATCGTCCCTAAAATGTCTACCTTGAATTTCTATAATAGGTTTCCCAATTCTATCCTCATAATTCCACCAGAGGTACTTCTTTTTTGATTTCGACTATAAAATTATCAAATATTTTTCTTGGGGTTTCCCCTGCTTCTAGAGTAATTTCTACACATTTCGCATATTTCTGTGAAGGTCTTATGAGAGACATCTCCATATTCCATGAGATTAAGAGTTTCTAAAAAGTATTCTGAGATTCCCTTAAGGAAGAGAGTCCTTACTACATCCTCTCAAAGGTCATTATATTTTGATATGTGTAGCACATAGGTCAACCTTTAGAGATAATTCTCTAGGCTCTCATCTTCAAGTTGTTGTATCTTGAAGATGTTATTCTGAGAGTCTTTAGGCTTGCAATAATCTTTGTATTTCCAAATAAATGCGGTTTTCATATATTCCCAAGTTTTGATGCTATATTCTCCCAATCCCATAAACCATATTAAAGAGGAATCCTTTAGCATGGAAGGGAAAAGTGTCAACTTTTTTGCATCTTGCAAGCAGTTATAGCTTCTACACAAAATGTCAAATTCGAATAAGAATATGCCTGGATCCTTCGAATATGAATGTATATGTATCCTTACTACTCTTCCCATAAAAGGTAGGTAGTGAAGAGGGAGGGATGTTTTTCATATTCACATTTTGTGTAGTATCTAAAATAGGAAATCCAAAAGTGACTTCAGTTTGGTTTCCTACTTCCTCCTCCTCGTTATCATGTCTGACCTCATCATTGTATTCATTTTCTCCCCGTCTCTTCAAGTAGATTCGATTCCTAAAGAGGGTGTACCTAGGTGGTTCCATTCTTGGTGACAATGAAGCATCCCAATTCTCTCTTTTAGGAGAAATATTTCTCCGATGAGAGAAGTTTTCAGCCACATGATAGTCAAGTTCTACAAGAATGGTAGGTCCTATACTTTATGTTTCGATTTGTGAAACAAATATATTTGTAGGGTTTCGAAAGAGAGCGTTTACCTGTTCAAGATCGATAATGTTTATGAAGTTCATACCTCCTACTAACCAAAAGGTTTCATCATTAGGTTTTGAAACTAATGGAGGATTAAGAAGTTCCAATGGTATTTCTTCTCTATCCTCTCGAACTTCTTCTAGTTTAAGTTCAGTGTCAATGTGGTCGCGAGGATTTAATGAAAGGTATTCTCTATTCTCTATTTTCTCATATTTTTCTATGGTTCCCCCTAAATGGTTTTCAGAAAGAGCTTCTTTATCCTCCCATGTGGAACTAATCCCTATGTGTATTTTGTGACACCTATCGGTTGAGTTAGTGGATGAGATGGCATGCCCAACATTGAGGTTAGTAGGAATTTTGGTGGGGTTTTGCGAATTGGTTCTAATATATCTACCTCTTGAGTCTCTAAGTCTGTTCATAAACTAAAAAATAAAAAAAAAATAGATTAGAAACCTACTACACTACTACTATTGCTGGGGTTTGGGGGACCTTGTTATAATAGATGCGCAGATTCTTACCTCTCGTCTTATCACTCCCCCACCACTACCCTAACACTAACTTTCATAAGGGAAATCTATCTATCTCCTACCTTACAAAACAAATCCATGATAACGATGCAAAAAATGTTGGCATAATTTTATCTATGATTTTACTAAATATTCTATTTATCGACTGAGGTTTGTATACTTAGAGTTGCAACAAAATATATGCCGAGGAAAAAGCGATTCTATGGTTTTGTCATGTAGATCCTGTCTAATGATTCGTTGGAAGGGAACTACGCAAAAGACTAAACTTAGAAATTGAATCAAATGGTGGAAGGAAAAATTCTATTCAAGGTGGAAAACTGAATCAAATGAGAAGGTCAATCTATCATTTGTCAAACAACCTTCCAAACTAGACCAAGCAGAAAGAAAACTATATGCTAAGTAAGCAATAATTACTTCTATCTTGTTTGGAAATGTTGCTTGAAAAACTAACTACTTTCTGTCAATTATAATCTTTGATGAATAGTAATAAATTTATTCTATCAAAATTATAACTATGTAAACTAATTGCCGCAAACTAAATCAAACTAAAGATCAATAAATCAATCCTATTCTCGGCGAGGTTTGGTACGAGGAACATAGTCATGTTGATGTATTTGTAACTTCAGAATTTATTCACTTGTATATCTTATATTGTACCTTGATGTTCCTATCAGGATATGTGGAAATTGAACCCAAGAGATAGAACAATTACACTCACAAAATTGCTAATCAAACATGCAAAATTAACATCAAAGGAGATTGAAATTAGATCATAACACTAATTTGTATTGAATAAGTGTACAATAGAAAAAATTGTGAAGTAATAGGCTGTTGCAATATATAATTACATGAGATATTTTAATGCATAAGGATGCCATTCGAAAAGGTAAAAAATTAGGCTTACTAAATCTAGTCAAATCCCCCATAAGTGCATAAAGCAGTTTCCAAATCTACCAAGATGCTCATGAATTGGCTAAGTCAAGTAGACAATATAATGAGGGATGGAAAGAAAACTCATACATGCTTTTATTAGGAGAAAAGGAGGGAGGATTATGTGGGCAAAAAACCAGTCAACTACACCTAGTCTAGCTTTTCCTTTTTCCTTAATTCTCAATAAAATAGGCAACTTTTCAAAAAAAGAAGATATGCAATTTGGAGGATTTGGAATAAAGAAGAAATGCTAAATATGGTTTCTAGGAGGTTTCCCAAGTGCTCCATGACTCAGTTTTATCAAGTGTTGACGTCTAAGTCATGTAAAAGGCAACTAGGATAGAGTGGAATCTAGGAGACTAGGTAATAAGACAAAAAATGATTTAATTAATGTCCAAGGTAGGGAACTATGGTTTATTATTCTAACACCCCTCCTTAAGACTAAATTTATGAGTAAATATCAAAANNAAGGCTTAGTCACCCTTTACATACTACTTGTCCATACAACCAAGGAAAGAGGCAAAAACCCAGTGGGAAAATCCTCCCTTAAACATGGACAGGAAAAACAAAATTTGGAAATATTGTCATCAATCATGCTTCACAGCATGATCAACAATCCCCAACAGTGATTTGATATTGCTGAATGTCTTCTCACAAAAAACTTTGGTGAAGATGTCTGCTACTTGTTCTGAAGATGCACAGAAGAATAAATTAATGGTGACATCATGCATGAGCTATTTGATGTAGTGCATATGGATCTCAATGTGTTTGGTTCATTGTATCTGAAATGGATAATTGTAGATTCAAATAATGCTCTGATTCTCACAATAGATAATAGTTGAAAACTCTGATTCGAAGCCACATTCTCCAAGTATTCCCTGGAACCACAAACATTGAGTTGCTGCATTTACAACTCCTCTATACTCTGCTTCTGTAGATGAGAGTGCTATGCAACTTTGCTTCTTGATTGACCAGTTGATTGGTCCTTCTGTAAGCATGAACACATATACTGATGTTGACTTTCGATCTATGTTTTCACCTGCCCAATCACTATTAGTAAACCCAATCAAATCAAGATAAAATTTTGCTTTATAGAAGATCCCATGAGTTCTTGTTCCTTGAAAAAAGTTAGCGATCCTTTTGGCTACCCTCCAGTGGATCTCATGAGCCTTATCCATGTATCTTGAAGCCACACTAACTACATAATATAGCTTAGTTCGAGTGTGTGTAAGATAAATAAAACACTCAATCAACTGCCTATACAGTGTATTATTTACCATAGGAGAAGAACCTGCTTCTTCAAGCTTAACTCCTGAAAGGAGGGGAGCCTTGCTTGGCTTGGAATATTTCATGTTGAAAGTGTTCAGAAAATCTAAGGAATACTTGGACTGATGTACTTTGATTCCATCTTGGGATTGAGCAATTTTGAGACCCAACAATTGGCTCAACAATCCCAAATCTGTCATAGAAAATGCATGGTTCATTGCATCCTTCAAGGAGGCAATCTCTTTCTTTGAACTTCCTGTAATCAGAAGGTCATCCATATACAAGAAAATAATCATCAAATAACCATGAATCAACTTCAAATAAACATTAGGATCAGAATTGCATCGAACAAAACTCAATGACAACAGAAAGCCATCAATATTGGCATACCAAGCCTTGGGGGCTTGCTTGAGCCCATACAATGATTTCTTTAACCTGCACACTAAATATGGATTAGAAAAAATCATTTATGTTGCTGCATGTAAATATCTTCAGTGATATCTCCATTTAGGAAAGCACACTTCACATCCATGTGATGTACCTCCCACTGCTTTGAAGCTGCAATGGCTAAAGCTAGCCTTATGGAGTCCATCTTTTCCACTGGTGCAAAGGTTTCATTGTAGTCAATACCATGTACTTGTCAGTATCCCTTGGATACCAATATTTCCTTATATTTAAAAGGTGAACCATCAGTAGCAAACTTAGTCTTGAAAACCCACTTATATTGAACTAGCTTCCTCCCTAGGGGAAGATCAACCAGTTCCCAAGTATTGTTCTTCTGGAGCAAGCTGAATTCTTCTTTCATGGATATTTTCCATATTGGATCATGTGCTGCATATTCATATGTCTGTGGATCTGATTTAACCATCAGATAGAACTTCTCAGCAAATAAAGGATCTTTCATACAAAGGGCACTCTCAAACTAAGATCTAGTTCTCCTTGTCACTAGGATTTCTAGATAGTTCCCCAACTGCATGAATGGTATTTGCTGCCCATTTTGGTCTTGTAGGACTGTTAGGATATACAATAAAATCATCATTATCAGACATATCAGAATCAACAAACTCATTAGTCTCTCCACTTACAATCAATGGATCTAGTGGTGAAGAATACTCTCCAACTTCAACTGCTACTAAAGGATCTTCTTGTAACTGAACACTTATTTCAATGAAATCTTTGTTAATGCTCAAGTTGATCATATTTTACTCTTTTGAATCTTAAAAATACCCAACAAATTTGCACTCTTGGCTTTAGAGCTGCAAATCCTTTCTCTTTTCAGTTGGAATTCTAGCCCAAGCCTTTGAGCCAAAACTCCTAAAATGGGTCACATTTGGCTTGTGCCCACTCCAATATTTGAAAGGATTCATACCATCAAGATTATTATGAGGAACCATATTCTATATGTAGGATGCACATTTTATATCCTCAGCTCAAAACTTTGGTGGAAAAGTCTTAGCCTCCATCATGCAGGTTGCCATCTCCTTCAGTGACATGTTCTTTCTCTCAGCAACACAATTTTGCTGTAGTGTGTAAGGGATCAAATGATGCATTTGAATACCTGCATATTTACAATACTAAATGAACTTAAACTTGACATACTCACCACCATTGTCAGATCGGAGGATCTTGAGTTTCCTCCCAGACTGGTTTTCAACCAAGGCTTTAAAGACTTTGAAGATGTCAAAAACTTCAGACTTATGCTTTAGGAAGTAAACCCAAAAATACCTGGAAAAGTCATCTATGAAGGTAATTGCATATTTGGCTTGACTCATGGACATATGAGGAAATGGACCAGCAATATCACTGTGGATCAACTCAAGAGGTGCAGAGGTTCTCTCATGACTAGCTCTCTCAAATTTTTGCTCTGGGTGTTTTCCTAGGATACAACCTTGACAGACTCCCTTGGAAAACTTGATCTTTGGTAACCCTATGACCATATTTTTTCACTCAAATCAGAAAGATACTTGTAGTTAAGATGGCCAAATATTTCATGCCAAAGATTGCTTGCCTCATTAGCATGAATCAGAAGAGCAGAGGGGTTTGAGTAGGGTAAAAAATGGGAAAACATGTATACCTTTGAAGTGTGATCAACAACACCTTTTGCTATGAATTTACCATTTGAAATCTCAGTGATTTCAACATCATTAGGGGAGAATATGACCTTCTTTGGAGACCGAGTGTGAGTCATCTGATACATTGACAAGAGATTAGAGGCATGACCTGGAACATACAACACATTATTGAACTTACCATGGTCAAGATCAATCCTTTCTTTCCCCAAACTGTTAGTGAGAGAGTCATATCCCAAAAATATTGGTGGACCTTTCGACATGTCAAGAGAGGAGAATGCCTCTTTTGTTGAAACCATATGTCTAGAAGCTCCAGTGTCTATGATGAAGCTAGGTGAGCTTGATGTGCCAATAACCAAGGCATGTACTCTTTCTCTGTCCTCTGAATTTGATCCTCCTTCCCTCTTCTTTGAGCAATCAGGAAGGGAGATGTTATTCTTCTCGAAAAGTTGGGTCAACATGTTGATTTTATTCTTCATACAAGAGCTCTCAGGATGATAGCCCTTACTGCAGTATGCACACTTTCTCATTTCTCCTTTGTTCTTCTTCTTTTGGAATTTCTTCTTGGAACCTTGGGGCTCCTCTTGAGACTTGTTCTTGTCTCTCTTTTGCTCAGGTGTATTTTTATCTTTTTTTCTTGCTTTTTGAATCCACCCTTGAATATCCAGCAACCAAATCTTGGTCTTTGGAAGGTTTGATAGTGCCCATCATCACCAGCTTATCTTGTTCCTGTGTGAGGGATTCCATGAACTCTGTAAGCTTAGGCATCTTCCTGGCTCGAGCTATCAACTTGGTGGCATGGAAGGTTGAAAAAGACAATAAATAGTCAGGGCCAAGCTTCAACAGTATGACCAAAACTAGTTCCTCTTCCTTCTTTTCGATCCCACACTATTTTAGCTGCAAAACAAGGGCTTTAAACTTGGAAAAATAGAGTTGTAAGGATTCTAAGGTACCAGGACTCAAGGATATCAGCTCATTCTCGAATTGATGTCCTCACATCTCATCAGTCTTACCAAAAATCTCTACAAGCTTCTCCCATGCTTCATTCAGTGATGTCAATCCATCAAGATGGAAGAGGAGGTCTCTTGAAATGCTTAGACACAAAAGACCATAGGCCTCATCCCTCCTGTTGTGCCATTTGATTTTCTCTGTAGCTGCATTGGGCTCTACCTCAGTTTGCATAGTAACTCTGTAGAGACCTTTTACTCTCAAAAATATCTCCATCTCATCTTTCCACTCAAAGAAATTGAATGGAGTCAAGATGATCTTCTAAGATTGGTCCATAGCTCAGAAACTGTGCCCTTCAGTTAGCAGAATATGCTCCTAGTCAAGATTTCAAACCTACAATAGCAATATGGAAGGAGAGAAATTTATATACAAAGGCTCTGATACCACGTGGAAATTGGACCCAAGAGATATAACAATTACACTCACAAAATTGCTAATCAAACATGCACAATTAACATCAAAGGAGACTGAAATTGAAGCATAACACTAATCTGTATTGAATAAGTGTACAATATCCAACCTTGTGAAGTAATAGGCTTCTAAAATATATAATTACATGAGATATTCAAATGCATAAGGATGCCATTCGAAAAGGTTAAAAAGTAGGCTTACTATATCTAGTCAAATCCCCCATAGGTGCATAAAGCAGTTTCCAAATCCACCAAGATTCTCATGAATTGGCTAAGTCAAGTAGGAAATCTAATGAGGGATGGAAAGAAAACTCATACATTCTTTTATTAGGAGAAAAGGATGGAGGGTGATGTGGGAAAAAAACAATTCAACTACACCTAGTCTAGCTTTTCCTTTTTCCTTAATTCTTGATAAAACAGGTAGCTTTTCAGAAAACGTAGATATGTGCTTTGGAGGTTTTGGAATAAAGAAGACATGCTACATATGGTTTCCAAGAGGTTTCCCAAGCACTCCATGACTCAGGTTTAGCAAGTGTTGACTTCTAAGTCATGTAGAAGGCAACAAGCATAAAGCGAAATCTAGAAGACTAGGTAATAAGACAAAAAATGATTTAATTAATGTCTAAGGTAGGTAACTATGGGTTGATTATTCTAATAGGAGAATCATTTGTATTTCATTGTACCTCGATGTTCCTATCAGGAGAGTCATTAATATAATAAAGTCATGTAAATTCAATGAGGTTAACCCTTCGCTGTAAGTCGGGGAAATAGTCCCCACAATTGAGTTAAGGTTAACCTTCCTAGTGGGCTATTTTTCCATGTTTTTCTCCCAAAAAAGATTCGTCATTTTGCATTTTTTGAAGCTCCATTTCACCCAATTTTGATGGAGTAAAAATTTTTCACCCTAAAAATTGCCAAATTATTACATAAACGATATAAATTCTTGGAAATTAAAATATATTTTGAAAATTGTTGCCAATAATTTTATATTGGTGTTTTAAGAATTGGTAATATTTGCCAACATTTATACACTTTTAAAAAAGTACGGTTCCTTAAAATCATCCCTGAGGCCGACTTGTTGGAGTGGACATAAAGTGAATGTAAGAATATAAATAGAAGTGAGGCTCTCCTTGTTGCCGCCTTTTCACACACCTGGATCACATGGCAGAAATCTTCAAGCCACTCGGTGTGTCCTTGGGGGCAAGTCACGAGTCAAGGCTGTCACCTTGTTATTGACTCCTCCGTTTAGGCTCAACTCCTAACGAAGCCAAGGGGGGTAAACCCTATTAAGTTACTAAGGATGAATTCTTAGTGGGGTGATGTTAAACTGAATCAGTTATTTAGGAGTTTGAATATTTTAACTATAAACAATTAAAGATGACAAGATACGAAGATAACACACGAAAGCACAAAGCTGATAAACAATATATATATGAAGCAAAAATGACCAGTGCCTTAATAATGGAGTCAAATCAAAGAGATCAGTGTGCTTTCATGTGTTTGGAGTGAATGTTTTGCGATTGCATCATGGTATGTTTTAAGTTAAAATTGAAGTATGAATTGATTAAATTAGGCTAAAGGGGGACTCCAGATATACCCGAGAGTACTTGGAGTATGTCCAAAACAAAGCCTATACGGCTACCCGCAAGGAATATGTGGGCTGAAATGGAGTCTCTGGGGCTGTGTTCGTAACACACCCGTTAGGGTGTGACAGAGATCGGCGCCCCGAGGTCACTTTTCAGTAGGTTCCCGCTTCCTTTGGGTATTTTGCCACCGTAAAGGTTTGATCGAGGTGTTGGATTTTCACCTGATGGTTTGTTAATTGGGGAAGGTGAGTCCTAATTATGCTAGTCACCCAAGTGCTTTTTATACAGCTTGACTGATCGGACGAACCGCAGCCAAGTGCAGAGCATACACACTGGAGTCTTGTAAATTTTAATAAGTTTTAAAAGATGTGTGCTTGCTTAAAAGAAAAGCCTCCAAGAACCTCTTTCGATCCAAGTGGATCTCAATCGGGGAATCAAGGAGGGGTTAATTTTAAAATGCTGATAAACAAAATATGAGAAAATAACACAACTACACAAATCTGGTTTTCTGATTAATCCTACCACGAATCTCTTTCCCCTTGCGGGTCACTCGGGAAATCGTGGGGTAAGTATTATGATTACTTTTGAAAATAAGATATGGAATATGGAATTAACAACAATATCAAATATACTACCCTGCAAATCAGATCAATTCTAGTAAAAGGAAATAAGTAGAAAAAGGCGAAAATGGCACCGACGCGAATCCACCCAGGGGGGATGGGGAATGGGCTCGAAAGAGCCTATTCAAAGGATGATTTTATTACAGAGGTTACAATATCAAAGAACTGATAAAATAGAGCTTTCTTGGTCCTTATACAGGCTGAAACCAAGATATTACAGTGTATACAAAAAAATTACAAATTATGTGACAAAAGAGAGACCCCTGGGGGGATTTGAGCGCTCCAAAAGCCACTTTGGACAGAAGCTTCCTTTATTCTCTGTCAGACCTGCTAAATGAAAGCGAGTGAATTAGAATAACAAATTCCCCAAATCACGTTAAGAGTACCTTTGGGTCATCCTACTTTATCTCAAAAATTTATGAAATTAAACTAGCTAAACCGACGAAAAAGGAACCAAGGAAAGCAAGATTTCCTTGGTATCTTGGCTTGATGTTTGTGCAGCCAATTAAAATCACTGATATTTCAGAATATTGAAATTATTGAACAACAAAAGAAACTACCTTAATAGCAAGCTATTGATTCTTCACTAAAACACTTGCGAAACTAAGGCAATTTAGCTAGATCTCTTGAATTTGAACTTTATGTGCACAATGAAAATAAGATCTAGAAATTTGAAGGGATATTGATAATTAGATATATGTATTATTTTCTTTATTATATAGATCATATTTAAAAAGAAACCTTAAAGTAACCAGCTGGAGGAAAGTTTAATAATTTTTAAAGGAGGAAGAGAGAGAAAGAGTGTTGGTTTCCTTGAAGATCCACAGTAGAGATTTCAGGTGGAATGCTGAGAGACTATGCCTTTGAAATGTTTTGAAGAAAATTAAGAAGCAAACTAGATCAGCATCCTCTCCAAAGTGTGAACCTGCAACTCAACTGAAATCAAAGAACTTGCCAAGAAACTTGTGAGATCCGATTAGTACATACAAAGAGATTCAAGATAACATGCATATAAGCTTATAGGACATGCTAAATCTAGAGCTCTAAACATGCATCCAAGGAGAGTGAAAACCAATAAACTTATTGAACAACACCTTTCCAATCAAGATTGTAATAAGCTAATTACCAATCTTAACCACAGATCTACAAGAAAATAGCAAGAAATGACCACAGATACAGGTTACCTCAGTAAAACAATGGCAATAATCATCCACACATGTAATGGCACCACACCGTATTGCCTCCAAAGCTTTTCTTTATTTCAAATGAGAATTACAACAATACAATGGCAGCAGCACCTCAATCGCAGTTCTAACTAGCTTGGAAGAGGAGGCTGTGCCTAGATATATACAATTTGCAGGCCATCTAGCCCAGGGGGGGCGCAATTACTCATGGAATCAAGTGAAATCAACTGATGGAGAGTCCATCAATGCCTGATCTGTGTCTAGCTGAGCCAGATCTGAGTCTCACTGAGTGCAACTGTCAATCAGGGGGATGATTTGACTGA
>LPNX011037143.1:416919-452607 GCA_001517045.1 Pseudotsuga menziesii | reverse complement strand
CTAAGAGACTGAGTCTTTTACAGACACTATCATGCTAGAACATTTATTACAATTCCCCCATGGGGTATGAACATGTGATATGATACAACAAAGCTTCCCGGAAGAAAGACTGAAAGTTCTCTAAAGTCCAAACAAGTTATCCCTGTCCGGTTCACTAGGCTCACTTGATAGAAAACCACTAAGTACAACTTAGGTGGTAACACTCCTCATTTCTACACACAACACACACTCATTCAACTGGGGCGCATGAGTGAGAGAGGAAGTGCTGGCACAAGTGAAAGCGATCAGCTGTCAGAGATCATCTTTATGTTTTTAGGTTTTACTGCTACCATTGGTGCTCATTCTATCTCTGAGGAAGCTGCGAGGTTTTCTCCTTTATGGTTTCCCCAAGGAAAATTCTTTGTGTCTCTTGTCTCTTGTGTTTATTGTTGTGGATTTTATTCTCTCAGATAAGATCCTAAGATCATATTGCTTAAATGATAAAAAAATCTAACATGGTATCAAAGCTAACCTGAGAAGAAGACATTGTGCAGCTACAGAAGCTAGGGATTCTTACTTTTTGGATTTCTCTCCATAATCTTCCGGCAAAATGAGGGTAGGATAACTCTCCATTGAAGGGTGCATCTTTCTGTCGAAGCAGAATTTGATTCTGAGCATTTTCAATTTTTGCTGTGCGAAATTAGGGATTTTTATAGAAGAGGAATTTTTGAGTAATCCTAGAATAGGATTTATCTCCTCAAAAAAATAGAAATTTAGAGACCAAGGTTGATATTTTTGGTTGGGTAAAACTCCAGGAAATTCAAACCCTAGTTTGACCCGGGCCTGAAAAATCCTAAAATCCTAAACCAGGTAGTTTTGGTACATTTACTATATCTCTGGATTGAAGAAGTATTAGGGGCCAAAATTTTCACAAGACGAATAAAAACTCCTGATGTACACTATGTAAAAATTTCTACCTCAGATTCATGATATTCTAGGATATATAGTTACTCCAAATCAGGGTTCCAGCCTTTTCTAGGATTCACCCCTAAACATGACACCTAGGGAGAATTGCTATATCTAGAGGCTACGAAGGTCCAAATGAAAATTTGAAATTTGATCTAGATAGGGCATGGAATTTTCTTTCTATGGTAAACATTTCAGACCCCGAAGGTTAACCAGTGAGATATGGAAATCCGTACAAGTTTGCTATACTGAACAGTCCTTCAAGAAGTCACCTTGGGAAAAATATCATAAGTCCCAATTGGTGAAACCAATTCTGGTCAAACCTATGGTGTTGGAAGGAGGAAATAGGAGGATATCGCTGTAGAAAATTTCAAACATATAAGAGTAGTATGTTTGGAGATACTATAGAAACAGTATCAGGTATTTCTACAGAAGAAATTGGAAAACTAGGGCTTCCTGTTTCGGGAGCTTTCCTGCACTGTTTTCAGAAAAGGAGTACATTAGCCAAATCAAAAATATTCCTTGAAGAGGCCCACCTTTCTATCCAATCATATCATAAAGATTCCATGTTTTGAAAATTAGGGTTTCTCTGACAAACACTAGATCAGCCAGATCTAGAACCAGGATGGACACCTCAAATCGGTAAGATCTAATCTTTTGCTATTTACAGTTGAGGTTATCATTTCAAAATGACTAATCACACTAGCTTGATGAAAATCTTGGTGAGGTCGACAACTTCCAAGCATGGAAGTATAGGATCTCACTAGTTCTTTAAGGAAATGAATTGGACACCTACATAAGTAGATAGGTTCCAGTTCCAGAGGGAGATGAGGCTAAAGCCTTACACAAGAAGAACTTGGTCAAGTCCAAGAGGATTACCTTATACCAAATGTGTCTTCCCTAAAGACACCTAAAGAGATGTTTAATTCATTAACAAATATATTTTAAGGGAAGAACATAAATCAGAAGATGACTTTGAGTAACCAGTTGAAGAATGTGAAGATCCAAAATGCAGAGACCATATAGTCATACTTTACAAGGGTCTCTCAAATCAAAGAACAACTTGAAGCAGTGGATGAAGAAGAAGAGGATGCACAAATTGTGATAACCACCTTGAATGGCCTTCCAGGATCATGGGATTCATTCATTTGATAAATGTGTGCCAGAAGGAAGTGATTACCTTCAACAAACTTTGGGAAGAGCATACACAAGATGAAGCTCGACTCATAATAAGAGAAAAGAAGATGGGAACAATTGAAGATCAAGCTCTCACCATCCAAAGAAGATCCCTCAAGCAATGAGGAATCTAAAGGACTCAACTCTTGAAGAACCTCTTATCCATCTTAGAATTTGGATAATAAATGGTGCTGTTATGAATGAAGAGGACGATGAAGATGAAAGAAGGAGCCTACTTACAAAACAAATAAAGATAAGTATTCAATTGTCATTTCATGATATTGTTTTGTTATGCATTTGTTTATATTCAGTTGATGTATTATGCATGATAGAATGTTTGCATTAATGACAATATACTACTAATATGCATGTGATGGGTAAGTAGCTCATGGTGCTATACAACTCTCCATCGCTACTTATCTAGAATGAAACCTCTTTGCTGACATATTGGATTAGTGCACAATATCAATGTTGTCCTAGTAGAGATGGAAAGCATCTAGAAAGTTTTCGTAAGATATGGATGAATCTTGTATTGGATAAAATAGTTGCATGATTATATCTTAATGAAAAAGAATTTTTCATTATGAATATACCTTATGAAATGTTTCTAACCATACAACTACTGCATTTGACTTGTAGGAGATATCACGTACAATCACCTACAAGAAAAGAAGGACGAGACTTGTTCCAAAGAATAAGTGATGACAGTTTAAGAAATAATCCAAGAATGAAGAATAATATGATGAATGCAGTTATGTGACACTATTGAGTGACATCATTGATGCAGAACCTTCTAGCTATGAAGAAGTAGCCAAGAAGAAAGGGAAGGAGAATACCAGTTCAAGAAGAATGATGTCTAGGATGCAGTATCTAGACTTGAAGGGAAGTCCGTAATGTCTTCCATATGGATCTACATGATCTAGCATGTAGCAGATGGAAACATCGTGCGATACAAGGCAAGATTCATAGCATGAGGATTCTCACAGAAAGGAGGCATAAACCATGAAGAGACATTTACATCTAGTGGGAGTTTAGGCACATGACAGGCAGACTCATGTGTGCAAATTAAATAATTCCTTACACGATCTCAGAAGACACCCATGTCAAGCTTGAAGATCACCTAGAGTGATGAAGATCTTAACCTTTGCTACAAGGTTGAAGATGAAAGCCTATAGAGGATGACAAGCTCACAGATGGGTGTGAGAAGAAATTTTGAAATGGTTCAGGATCTTGATATCTAGTGACCCTAGATGGATACATAGAATATGTTAACACTCCATTTTTAACAGTTGATCTAAGGGCCTGACAGGAGTTCGATGAGGGTCCCATTCCCTTGAACTTTGTGTGAACACCCATTCAAAGAAGAAAATGGTAGGTGTGCTGAAGGCATTGAGTGGGAATCAAAACTAAAGGCTGTGATTGATCGGAGGTGGATCAATGGCTCTAGACCATTTCGCGTGAGCGTACATGCTCGACCAAAGCCTCCTTTCCAGATTGCGAAATGTGTTAAAGGTCAGAAATATTCTACAGTCGAGATGAGATCTGAGTTAGGTCTATAGCCTCGATCAATTTCGCATGCCATACTTGTGTGGGTGAAGCCATGACTTCAAATCACGATAAGAAAGGAAGAGAATTATAAACAAATANTACAAGTTTAAGTTATAAAAGAAATATTTTATATTTTTATAAAAACAAAATTTGTTTTTATAAGAATATTAAACAAAATTCTTTATAAAACAAAAAGTGTTAGCCTAAAAGGCCATCTCGCATAAATTCAAATTGGGCTCGCACACCAGCCTGTCACTTTTGAAACAAAACTAAACATTGATCAACGATCTAGATTAAAGTACATTTCATCCGACGGCTCAAATAAATTTCGCATTGTGAAGTTGCACGGAGAAATTAAATTTTTGAATTTGCGAAATGATGTTAAATGGTAGATAGGTTTCGACGGTCAGATTGGCAGGTGAGGAAAATCTACAGCTCAAATAAATTTTTCATTATGAAGTTGCATGAGAGATTTTCAAGGTGTTGCATGCCCACCCTAACTGTCACTTCTCTCAAAGGGGTCTTTACAGTCATCATCCGCTAGGTGGGATTATGGGATACTCTTGTGCCTTTTTTGTCCCTCATTCCACATTTCATTGTCTAGCCCTTTCATAAAAGCCACATCCAATATGCCACCTGAGAGGCTATTAGAGGATTCCCTTCTGTTGTAACTAATTTTGAGTCCCGAATGTCGGTTTAGGAAATCTAGAATATTATAAATATACCTCCTAAAGAAGGAGAAAGGGTTGAAACCATTGTGATTTTGTTGTGTGTGTTTTTCAAGAAGATTTTTAATATAATTGCAGAGCTGAGATTGGCGTTTTTCATATAGGGATTCATGTGTCATTCACACTTACAGTCTGTTATTTCCTTTCTTATGTGAATTTTATTCCAGTTTTCCTTTCCATTCTGTTTTCTTTAATATTTGAGACTTAGGGTATAACAGCTCAGAATTCATACTTGCTATGCTCTGTCTGTTGTTTCAGGTATTCACCAAAGTTTCTTCTAAAGTTAATACAGAATTCAATTCTTACAATGCTCTGTGTTGATGGTATGTTCATGTTCCTCCTTTCCACCAGAAAATTATAAATTGACTGTGATCAAATGGCTATCTTTCCTTTGTGTTGAAATCATTTGCATTTAAGTTCTGATTATTTTTGTTGTGTATCTTGACCCCGTTTCCCAATGGTGATGTGTTTTGTTTCAACCAATTTTACAAACAATTTATATTTTCATGTGTATATATATCTGGAATTGTTAAAATTTGGTGAGAGATCCCTCCCAGAAGAGCAGAAAGCCAGTTCTCTCTTTGAAAGTAGTTTTGTTGTTACCTGGGAGCAAGCCTTCCACAACCTTTGGTTCAATTCCAATGCTAACAAAATATTAGTAGTAGTGGAAGCTACTTGTCACTCGAGTACATAATGTTTCAATTCATAGAGTACAAAAGGCAAAGGGAGAATGATTCTTCGCTTCAGAGGGAGTGACTTCAGAAGATCCTGAGGTTCAACATGATACGATAGGATAGACAACTTACTGATGACTCTAGGATTTACTGATAGTAAATCATATCCCAACCTTTGCTTCAAGGTTGAAGGTGGAATACCAGTAATGCTCCTTTTATATGTCGATGAATTGTTCCTGACAGGAAAAGAGGAACTCATTAAAGTTGCAAGAAGAGGAAGTTGAATAGGCATGTAGGTGTGGCACATGTGTGGCAGAATGCAGATGAAATATACTTGGGTCAAGGGAAGTATGTAGTAGAGATCCTAAAAAGGTTCAGGATGATGGACTGCAAGGCCGTGACCACATCTATGGCATCGAACCTGAAGCTATTGAGTGTTGCTTCATCAGAATCGGTTGATGCCACTATGTATCGTCAGATGATTTGTTCCTTGATGTACCTGACGAATACAAGACCATATATTTTCTTTTATGTGAACACATTGAGACATGTTCACCTGATGGTTGAAATCCATGTAGTGGGGTACCTAAAGGGTACAATTGATCATGGGCTCAAGTATGAAGTGAATCAGAAGATTAACCTAGAGGGTTATATGGATTCGAATTGGGCAGGACGTGCCATTATAGGAAGAGCACTTTGGGGTGTTGGTTCAGTATGAGATCAGGTGTGATCTCTTGGTTTAGCAGGAAGCAGTACTGCATGGTGTTGAGAATAGCCGAAAGAGGAGAAGTGAATCTCCAGCATGTGATCAAGATTGAGATCTCTCGAAACAGGGAGTTCTAGTATAGTCGATGAGACAGTTTGTCTAAGCATAAAATCTTGGCAAATCTCATATGTTTCTCAAATGTAAACTGTCCTCTAGGTTGTCTTCGGATGTAATCGGTCTCGGTGAAGCTCGAAGGTTATCCTTGGACATAATATGCCTTGATATGATTCTATGCTAGAAATGGCCAAAGTGAAGTTTAAGTACTTCAGGGAGAAGCTTGGTGTTCTCCATATCAAGGTTCCTTCCAAGGGGAAGTGATGAGTCCATGAGCCTATCTGACATGGTGATAGGATTGGTTCCTTCCATGGTCAGATGTAAGTGTAGAGCCATTCTGATATGACTGTGGGATTGGCTCCCACATGATCAGATGAAAGTACAGAGCCATTCTAATATGACTGTGGGATTGGATCCCACATGATCAGATGTAAATGCAGAGCCATTCTGATGTGACTGTGGGATTGGAACCTACATAATCAGATGTAAGTGTATAGCCATTCTGATATGAGTGTGGGATTGGCTCCTACATGATTAGTTGTAAGAGTTGCACCTTTCAATAGATGATAGTAGGTGTGTTCTATCATGCTTATGGTTGTAAGAGCTAGGCCTTTTCATAGATGGTAGTAGGTGTGTCCTACCATGCTAGTGATTGTAAGTGTTGTGCCTTTTCACAGATGATAGTAGGTGTGTCCTATCATGCTGGTGAATATAAGTGTTGGGCCTTTCTGACATGTATGCTGGATGTGTTCCTTGCATGGTCAGATGTAAGTGCAAATCCTTTTTGACATGTATGCTGGATGTGTTCCTTGCATTGTTAGATGTAAGTGCAGGGCCTTTCTGACATGCATGTTGGATGTGTTCCTTCCATGGTCAGATGTAAGTGTAGATCCCTTTTGACATGGTGGCAAGATGGTCTTCCCATGGTCAGATGTGAGTGCTAGGCCTTTCTGACATGGTTTTGGATGTGTTCCTCCCATGGTCAAATGTGAGTGATGGGCGTGCCTTTCTGACATGGTGGTGGATGTGTTCCTCCCATGGTCAGATGTAAGTGCTGGGCGGGCCTTTCTGATTGGGTTAGATAAAATTGTTGAAGAAGATGAAGACCTACATGGAGGTTAGGACTACAAAGGGCTTAAAACCTGAAAGAGGGCTTAAAACCCTGACCAAGGGTTAAAAACCCTAAAGAAAAGAAAAAAGATATAAATAAAGGGGTAGGGGTCACTCTCAACATTGCATTTCATTTTATTTACTATAATTTCTTTCTAGTTTCTTTCATTTGGACACAGTACTAGTTAATGTTGGCCATCCTTTGATAATCCCAAGATTTCCAAATCGTTCAACTATGGAAAATGACCGAATTTAATTTCTAGAAAATTCATCTCTGTTCAGTCACATTTTCTTCCCAAAATATTGATCAACTCACAAATATGTCTTTTCTTAGGCATAAATGGGCATGTTTTGGAAGTTGGTTTTCAACCATTTGAGCTAATTCCTCAAGGTTTGATCACAATCCTTCCCACAAAAACATGTCTTCTACAGGTGCGCAATTTGTTTTTAAATACTGTGTATTAGCATTGTAAAATTTCTGACTTTTAGATTGCCTATTTGCTTCTATTCGGACTGTCTGTGCATCTCAGATGCCTCTGTCCAGTAGGCTGTCTTTTCTTGCAAGTAAAAAATCTACCTAAATGCTTAGTTTTATTTCTGCACAGTTATTTTTTCATTTTTAAAGAATTGGTGGAAATAAACCCCCTTGCACAACCCTTCCTCCTCTACTCAGTCATCACCCTCTAGGGTATTCTAAGATTAGACGAAGGGTTGAGCAAGTATAGTAATAGGCATATGTCAGTGTTATTTTTCTAAGCCATTAGAAATAGGTGACTTGGAAGGTAGAGGGGGTGGAGACCGTTGGTGGTCTTACGGCGTTCGTGTCCTCCCTATTGACCAACCTTGCACTTGAAGGGTGACCTATCGATCTACGAGTGGGATTGTTCCCACTTTGATGAGATCCCAACACCCTTTCTTGGCCTAATAGGGATACAAGGATAAGGTATTCACTGGACAAATGTACATGGTTGTTAGTCCATAGTTTCATTTTCAGTTTTGTTTAATTTCATTGGTTATTCAATAAATTACAGGTTTCCCATTGTTCAATTTACAAAACCAGAAACATCTGCTAAACCACATAATTGCAAAAAGTAATGTTAAATGAACAGTACTCATACACTTGAAATGCACACAACCACACCACTTAAGCCAACCAAACTCGGTTCATGACCCCGAGCAAGCCTTTAAAAGTAACCAATTTACTTTAATTCAAATTTTTGCAGTTTGAGGACATAAGTCCCTGATTTCCTTAACCATGGGAAGTGCTTGGGCTATGCCCTAAAAATAATTGTGAGGAGTGCCATGGGAACCCCAAAGTAGCTAGACAATGAGAGGAATTTCCAAGCGAAACGGTTTACGACCCCTACCGATTGACGAGAATGCCCATGAGGAAAAAGCCGAGCACTGTCTTCTGGAAGTCTTGGTGGTTGAGTGACCACCTGTAATCCAATAGGAAACCATTGAAACATGGGTCCAATTTTCATTACTAGTCACTATCAAATAGACACCATTGATCCACCATGCTCTTCCTCATGCCTAAGAGGCGATCCACCTTAGTTTGGGTCTTTAGACCATCATCGTCGAGACCACTCTTGACATCCCTCCTTGCCATCAGAAGGCCATACCGCCTCTGATTCAGACTCAGAATCCTACCAATACAAACACAACCTGCACACTGCACCATCCAGCCCCATGGCTGGTGTAAATACCAACCCATTCTTTCGAGGGGTGGATGGTAGTGGACCCATTTCCATTCCTCACATTGTCATCATAGCTGCAACCATGGTTGCAGCTAGTGACCATAGAATCACCAGAAATACCATGGTAAGTCCACAACCCACTAGTGGTGAACTGACACCAACCCCTGGCATTACCACAGTGCCACCATTCATACCTGGGGGCAGTGGCCCTTCCACTAATTTTTCGACTATCCCCATTATAAGTAGTCAACATCAGGTGGCCCTAGTGACATAGGGACACCAAGTTCCTACAAACTCTGACACCATCGTCAGCCCCTCCGACACCAGTATTGGGGCCAATCTCCCATTCATGGCACACCTCAATTTTCTTAATTTTGCTATATTAACCAATGACCCAATCTGCCACTAACCTCACTGGCCTCGTATGCAAACTAAGCTCCCATTAGACATGCCAAATTTTGAAGGGAAGGTAGGGGAGTGCCCCTAAAACCACATCATGACATTTTATCTATGGTGCTCATCAAATATAATCATGGATGACTCAATCAGACTCAGGTTTTTCCAGCGCACCCTCACAAGTGCCGCAACCAAGTGGTAGATTGAGCTTCCACAAGCTGCCTACCCAAGCTTCAACTCTTTAGCCTTCATGTTCCTGTAGTATTTCCAACTCCCCATCCACTATGATGAGGGCATGGAGATACTCGTATATTGTCACCAAAATATGACAACTCACATAACCGACCAAATCCAAGAATGGCGGCGACGCTGGAGCTTGTGCAAGATTCAGCTGGAAGATAGGATATTCCTCAATTGGTTTTTAAATACCTTTCTACCACCCATAGCTAAGGACGTCACCTTTGAGTGCCCCTAGTTTGAGGAAGAGGCCATCCTAAAGGCATAACAATTTGATTTAATTTATGCTCAGTTAAGATACCTGTACACCAATCTTCCTGATGGTCCCTATGTCGGTACCGACCACAGTGACACACCGAGGGAATCCCATGCTGCGGATGGAATTATAGGTTTGGTTTTCCATCCCTCACTATACCATGCCACACCTCCTATGATGCCACTGCATCCAAGTAACACCACTATTGTTTTCTACCTAAACCAACCTCCACACTACTCAAGGCCGATGTCTCATTCCGGATCCACAACCTCCTATGCACAACTTGCGCAGACTCCAACTTGGTCAACACAACAATATTCAGGACAAATGGCTGGATTTGTAGCCCCCCATCTCTCCTAGTCTACTATGCACCACATGCACAAGTCATTTCATCCCCCACCCCATCCCCACCAACACCCTTGCAACAATTTTTTGCCCAGCAAAATCATCCCAACCAACCTACCCCCAACAACCAACAAGGGCAAGGCAGAAATAAATGAGCTAGGGACCGGGGAAACAACCAATCGCAAGGAGGTGACCAATAGCCGAATCCTCCCAAAAACACTAGAACAAACCAACCAACTCAAAATACCCAACAACCCAACCCACCTAGATGAAACGCCCCATTATGAATGAATCAGTTGTGCAAATTATGCGACATCTACGGTCATTATACGCATGAATTCCCCCTCATGGCCCATGCCATGAAGGTTCTCCAAAATGAATCTTAGCATGGTCAAAACATGACAACTCAAGCCCACACTAATCCAGCACCACCAGGCCCTCCACCCATGGTGCTCCGAAACCCATTACCACTTCAAGGATTGGTAGCAACCACACCTACTCCCCAACCCGATTCCACAGCCCCCGTCTCACCTCCGCCAACAGAGACAGGTGTTCACCACCTGATAGCCATGATGATGGAAGAGGTTAAATTACATACCAGGAGAAATCAGTATGGATCCACTACTGAAACCAATGACCCATCAACAACATCCACGTATAAAAAAACCAACATACCTCTTCACTTAGCCCCTTTTTCCCCATTCCCTCCCATGCGGCGGGTTGCCAACAATGCCACAAATAGATCTACACTGAACTATAGCATCGTTGATGACTTGGCATAGTCACCTATGGTGATGTACACTCTTGAAGTACTTAAAACATGCCCAACACAATGGAAGGATTTACTAGCTTCCCTCGGTGTTGTAAACCCCTCCGACTCCAAATTGATCGCTTTTGATGTGGATAACGGAGAACCCCAGATGTCATCAACCATTTCCTTCCAAATTTTGGTATCTTTTTAGAATTTGGTCATGCACCAATGCATTGTTGATGAGGGGGCATCCACTTGTGTTATGTCAACCTTGGTATAGCAGAAACTTGGGTCCCCTATCCTGCAACCATCCACCAGTACACTGCGGGCCTATGATGGCCACCCCACCAGAGCCCAAGGAATCCTTCGACATGTCCCCATCTCCTTAGTAGGTAATAAATTCCTAATTGACATAGAAGTCATCAATGCTTAGTTTGATTATAACCTTCTTCTGGGAAGGATTTACATGTATTCCATGAGAGCCATGGCATCCATTGTTTTCTTCCTTATGATGTTCCCTCATGACAGGAAGATCATGACGGTAGACTAAATAATTTAACACGATCTGTAGGGGCGAATAGCACCAGCCAACATTATCCCTACTATTGATACCACCTTTGACAGTGTGGCCAGCCCCTCTTTATTGGCAGTAGGCCCCGGGTTGTTTGTCGACACTTTCATGACGACTTCATTCCCCTTGGTACCACTTCCACCAGCAACAAGTGAGATGGTAGATTTGTGCATGCTCTCATCTAGCACCAACACACCCAAACCACAACCACAGCCATAAGCCCAGCCATAGCTACAGCCCCACCTCCAGCCGCAACCTCAAACACAGTCACTAGGGAATTACTGAGGCTTTCTCCCAGTCCATACAATTCCCTTTCTTTTTCCCCCATCTGACATTTTGAGAAGGCCGGTGATGGCTACCTTGAACTTACCCAATCTTACATTGGGTATCCCCATGTGGTAACTCGAAACACCCGCTCAACCTCAGATGCCCCAAGTCATGTTGGCTCCCGTTCAACCCATTGCGATCAAGATACGCCCCCCTCCGGGCCCAAAAAAGTCACCTGCTGCACCTGCTCTCGCACCAACCCACCCAAAGAGGACTAGGGGCAAAAATTCCAAAGCAGCTATTGAACCTCAACAAATCCCACCATGTGCTATGTGCGACGTACATGGTCACACAACCCAAAACTATTAGGAGATCCCCTTCCTTCGTGCACACTTAGATGCCATCAATACAACAGAAAACTCCCTAGTGGTTGACCTTTCGATTATTCCAAAGGACAAGAACAAGTCATTGAGTACAAACCAAACATGCGCCCTTTGTGGTTTGTATGGAAATTATTTTCACCACTACTAAGACCTAGCCGAGTTTCAGAATGCTCTTAGTAATCTTTGGAAACACTCCCTTGAATCCCAGAACACCATTATTGAGGAAATCCACCCTCCAACTCCTTCCTCAGGAACCACAACCATTTACATGATATCCATCTCCAATGACCCTTCCACTTTCGAAACCCATCAATGATCCCTTAGCCCAATCCAATTGTTGTTTCAGTAATGACAAATAGATACTTGAGGATTTAACCCTTCCTGAATTCCCTTGGGACGATATGCACCACCATTCCTTCTTCATCCCCGGAGAACTTGTGTCGTTATCTGATCAGTTTTCAGTTGAGACCAAATGTTTCATCCACAGGAAAGTCGACTGGTTAAAAAAACCCTTTCAAGCACCAGATGCCTTCGAAGAGGGGAACATGGCCAATATATTTCCTACCATCAAGATAAACATCTCAACCAATCCTAATATTGTTGAATAAATCATGCCGGGGGCATCCTTCTCTTATGAGGAAGTCGCTTCCTACAAAGCACTTTTTCAAGAATTCTCGGACATCTTTGCATGGTCATACACCGAGATGCCAGGATTGGATCCATCAATCAAGAAACACTTCGACACATAGCCATATGTGGTACCTATCCTCCAAAAGCATAGGTCCATACACCCTTCCAAATTTGTTGCAGTCAAAGCATAAATAGAGAAACTGCGCACAGTCGGTTTCATCTATCCCACTGCATACACCACTTAGGCTTCCAACCCTGTTCCTATGAACAAAAAATAGGGCACCATCTGGGTTTGCACGGAATTCCAGGATTTGAATCTAGATTTTTCTAAAGAAAATTTCCCTACACCATTCATTGACCAAATCATTGATGTGTGTGCTAGACATGAGGTCTTTTCCTTCATTGACGATTTTTTCGGATATAACCAAATTCAGATCCGAAAGGAAGACTGGTACAAAACTGCGTTCACCACTCCTTTGGGCACATTTGCATACCGAGTAGTGCCCTTTGGTTTAAAATTTTTTGGAGCCACCTTCCAACATGCCATGACGTATTTCTTCCACGACCTCATCCACATCATATTAGTCTATCTGGATGACTTCATGAATCAGTCAAAGAAGTGAGCACAACACATAGACGATTTGTGACAATTCTTTTTGTGATGTTGCAAGTACAAAATCTGCTTGAACCCTTTCAAGTGTGTTTTCTGTATCCCAATGAGCCATAGCCTAGGGTTCATTATGTCTCACAAAGGAATGGCAATTTACCCTCTCAAAGTCCAAACCACTTTTCCTTTAACATCACCTCTTTAAGTGATGTGCAGTACAATTTTTTCTTTTTTGTTTTGCATTGTTTTAACCAAAAGTTAGTGACCCCCTCCAGTAGTCGTTCCATGCCTAGTTTCAGTGAGTCCATTGTATAAATCTATTGCATCATTTGTATGTGAGCAGGTAGATATGATCCCTGCCCCTGTGTCGCGGGTAGCCCATTGGAGGGTGCAATTCCACATCTGCATAGTCACACAGTATGTCACACGTATGATATAGATACCACCATGCTAGCATACCATCAGGTCCCTAGACATGTATTGAAGGTCGAGGCCTCTTCGTATCTCCCCAGTTTTCCACGCTCACATATGGATCATCCTCTACTAGAATAGGAAGCTACCACCATTGTGCAAAAAGATCCTGGGTCAAGAAATAGCCTTCTAGATTGCCTCCTTCTCTACTGATTCTCAAGTCCATTTTGGGAGTCACTTCGATTGGCATACCACCATGTGAATCACACATTGTATGTTGAGCTAGATCCATACCCATAGGATCCCATTTGGTCTATTTTTTCCCTGTGCATCACTGCAGTAGGGGAGGCACCATTAGCTGCTAGTCCGAGTCATCTAGAGTCTGTTGGATACATCCCTCACACCTCTGGGTTTAGTTTTCCATCCTCTGTCTTTTGATGAGACCATTGTCTCATGTTTAAATAATTGATTTTCCAGACCATTTCCAAGAAGTCATATCATTTTGTATGCATTTGGAATATAAATTCTTCTGGACCCGTGCTTAGATCATACATAGTCTATTCCTTCCACTGCAACTTACACTTATTCTCTGGACTTATTATCAGAGTTCACCTCGATTTGCATGCCTCTGCTACATTGGATTGTGTGCCTCTTCCACGAACCGTCTAGTGCATCTATTGGTATGTTCAAGAGCTACCTGCTCCATCCATGCTGCATGGTTGGTCACCTTTGACCACCTTTCACTGTCCCGTCATCGGGCACCACTAGTTCCCTCGGCTTGGTTCACCATAACGAAGTTTTCGTTAAGCTCTTTTCTGATTCATAAAAGAATGAAAATATTGCAGAGTGCCTTTGCTTCCTTTCCCGCTCGTTAAAGTATAGGAAAAGGTGTCTACATTGTCTCGTTTATCTCATTTTATGGATTATGTAGACTACCATATGAAAAGGACCACCTTGGCACATTCAAGCCAAGAATGTTTCCCTCTTCATCCTTTTATACTTTCTTGGGCATTGGGACTGAACGTTATGAAAAATCTCTTCATGGGTTGTCTTTAATATCTTTTCGAGCCTTCTCATCAAGAAAAGATTACCTAGAAAAATTGGTTTCATTCATGCTCATAAAACTATGTGAATGACCATCTAGTTAGTACAGGTTTAACATTTTTCGACATGATTGGACTACCAACGGTAAATAAGTCTCCCATCCCCCAAAGTATGGGCGAGCTCTCCTATGTAAACTTTTATCCTTTTTCAGACACAAGAGACTATCAAAAAAAAGGAGACCCCATTGGAGTCTTCTTCATGCTTTTAGAATCTCTAAAATTGAAAGCACCGTCGAGCATTTACTTTCTTGGGCTCTCTCAAAATCCACGAGATCATACCACAACGGTGTCTTTTGGCGCCACTCCATGTGTTATAGTTCGGAAAAATTCCCCCTTTGGGTCACCTTTGTTCAAGAGTATTATGCAATGAGTCTTACTTGGATCCCATGAATACCAAAAGTGTCTACCTCCCCCAAGTATTTCCCATCTACAGTTAAATTCCTAGTATAACCGCTATGATTCCCCTCCCTTCAGACAATTTCATTTGCTGCCAGGTCAACCTTGTCGTTATACTCTCAACAAAGGAAGTTTGAGTCCTCCATGATTTTGTGCCCCTATTCCCCATTAAGTGTGTCAGTCTTAAAATTGTCTCACACCTTTGGTTATATCCCTCGTGCTTTTGGCCAAGGAAACACCATTTCCTTCGTTATTGATAGGTCTCCCTCTGTCGACGACAACACATCTATTTTAGAGGATAGACCCAGAGGTCCCCATATCCTGGTTTCATTAACCTGATTGATGAGTTTCTTGGACCACTTGAGACATTAGAGGAAATTTGAACTCAAAATGGGCCTCCTAAGGAAAATTAATAAAATAATAGTTAAAATAATAAAATAATATTTATTAATTTTGGAGGAAGAAAAGAAAAAAGTACTTTTTTGTTCATATTTTCGACATATCTCCCTGTGGTTTTACTCAAATTTTGATCGAGAGAGCTCTTTGGATGCAAAATTAAATTCCTCATCCAACAAGTACCCACTCAACATACTTTTGATGGGCCCTGCTACCCCAAAAACAAAAAATACCTGAAAAAATGTGATGATGACATCATCATCATGTTTTTCAAGTATTTCATGTTTTTGGGGTAGGAGGGCCCAACGAAAGTATGTCTAGTGGGTACTGGTTGGATGCAGAATTTAATTCCACATCCAACGAGCTCTCCTCATCAAAATTTGAGTAAAAACACATGGAGATATGTCGAAAATAGCAACAAAAAAAGTAGTTTTTTTTATGATACCTATCCCCAAATTTATATTAAAAAATTGTTTTAGAGGTGCTCCCTTTTTGAATTTTAAAGAATTTTGATTGGCTAATACATGATGACATGGAATTTGTATTATTTTTCTAAGGCCCTTTTTGAATTGAAATTTCCTCTAATGGGAGTCCTTAGTGCCTCTCAGGATGGTTGTGTCTCACGTGCTCGACTCCAGCTACACGATCGCACCGTTGAGATTCGTATAGGGTATTGGTCCATGCAGTATTTGGTCGAAGACTGTGGGTTTCACCTGAATCTAGCACATTGGTGAGTCTATGAAGGAACCTAGACACGTTCATGTCCCTTGTTATTTTTGGGTTGTGTTGGAGACAGTGTTCAGAAGCCCCGGAGCAGTGCTTCTGTATAGATTCATAATTGATTCTGCATATTGTACCACAGGGACTCTAACTCTTCGTTAGTGAGTCCTTACAGTTATGCACCTCTCTAGATCCAACAGACCATCAATTATGAAGTTATAGCTTTCTATGAGAATGCCATGGGTCTGATGTATCAGTTCTTCAGATCAGTATTGTGTTCAGCCTCTTATTGAGGCCACCATTATTTAACACCAGTTGTATATGATCGTCTCTTGAATTTAGGAGGTTGGATCACATTATTATTTTGACATTGTTATGAGCATGGGGATTCTCGCCTCATCCATATACATGCCACATATTCATTATATCTCACCCATTGATGGGAACCAACATTAATACAAAAACCAAATCCACCATGTCCTGAACCAGGAAGCACCGCCTCTCCCCAGAAAATCTTATGATGTTCGTTGGCCATACTATGAGCTCCTTCCCTCACACATCAGGGGGCAATCTGTTAACCCAAAAAATCACCCGACTTGCTCCATATGGCCTACACCACATGAAGACATCCATTTCATAAACCTTATTCACCCCCACACCCTTATGTAACCTATGCTTTTGCCTTAAAGGCTCAAAAAACATCAAAAAGGGCTTAAAAACCCTTAAAAGAGCCAAAATAGCTCACAAAGGGGATAAAACCCCTAAAAGGTGCCTAAAAACCCAAAAAATGCTAAGAAAGGGGAAAAAAGGGATTAAAACCCTAAAAAGGGCTTAAAACTGTAACCAAGGGCTAAAAATCCTAAAGCAAAGAAAAAATATATAAATAAAGGGGTGGGGGTCACTCTTAACATTCCATTCCACCCTATCGTTATAATTTTTGCATGAGTACCTTGAGAGCCCTTTCACTCTCAAGCTACTCACCCCTCATAGCTACATTCCTCCATTAGCTCATTCCCATTCCCTTGGTGTGTTGAGCCAAAGCTCCACCCATTTCTAGCCTGTGGAGAGGTAGCTTCAGTGTTTTGGCATGGTGGCCCTCCTTCAAACTACATAGATAGGTATACTATTTTGTGTTCCATTTATCTCTTTTGCAATCTGTACATGCTCATGCTTAGCTTAGCCCTAATTGTTTGTTGCAGGGTTACACTGTGTTCATTTCTAATAGTGTGTTGCAGGGTTCTTATTTTGCTTTATTCATAGAGGCTCTACCCTTTCATCCTATAGAAGGAAGGGAAAGTGTTTCTACACGTATCTAGGGTTTTTCCTTGGCTACAAATAGTATGGAAACTATCAATTTATGGCTTATAATCTAGAGGTCCAAGTCTCTACATGATACATACAATTATAGAATTGGAAGGTTAGATTGAAAATATTTTTGGGTCTTCAAATACAAGATCTTGAATCGAGACTCATGCTCCTCATTTTCTATTGAACCATCTCCAATAAATTTCATCCTATTTATAATTTCCCTCAACCATTTAGTTCATGTGGAAGTCCATTAGTCCTTGCGATCATCTATATTCACCAGTGTTTCCTCTACTAATTCTCGTTGATCACGTGTGATTAAATTATCTTTAATTGTATCCAAAGTTTCATATCATGCATTTATTTGTTACCTTAAATTCTTTTTAATTGATTCCTCCTTCATTCGGGGAGCTCATATGGGATGATCTTCATGGTTAATTCACCCTACTCAGTCAACTGGGTGCAGTTTCACCTATTTTTCAGTTAACTGGAGCCATAAAGGCACATATCTTCTAGATTTGACCCAATTTCACTTAATTTCAGTTAACTGGAGACAAGAAAGGAACCCTCACCTTATTTTGGGCATTTAATTGAGTTATTATCAGTTAACTAAAGACAGAAAGGTGCCCTCACCTAATTTTTGGCATGCGGTTGAGTTTTGACTCAGTTAGACTCAATTTAAACTGCCTCCGAGTATGTTAAAGTCAATTATGTTGCAGTTAAGTTCTTAACTAATGTTCTGAGTGGTTTTAACTGACAATTAAGCCACTCTCATGCATTCAATTCAAATTAGCTCTCTAGTATTTGAATTGATTGGCTATTCATGCCATTGTTGTGCATTACAAACTAGCTTCTGATTTAATCATAATGTTTTACTGCTACAAACCTTATGCACCAGTATTATGACAGTCATTGATGTAAACGTTCTGCATGCATATATTGTAACAATTGTCTTGTTTTGTAGATCCATTGTTCTTGAATTTTATATCGGAGCCATATCAGGACAAGGAAACTGTTCTATAGAGTTTTTCATGGATCTTTGATGAAGCTTGAGAAAAATTGCTCAAAATTATTCCAACACTGCACCATAAGCAAAAAGTTTTCGACATAAATCCTGGATAATATTGCATCCGATTGATCAATATTGCTTGATTAACTAAGTCAGGTGTGATGAAACTTAAAAAGTGTAGGCTGTTCGACCTGAAAGTGTTTCTTTCTTTGTGACTGCACGCATCTCAAATCCTCCTATTGCATTCAATATAATTGAAAGATGGGATTTTCTTCAAAAACATCTTAACTCCCTTAAATTATCACTAATGTAAGGAAGATACATAGATCATATCGCGCTCCAAGGGACTCTACAGATTCACTATGGGAACAAAAATGGAGACTGATGCAGCTATATATAAGTCTAAGTGCATGAATAAGCTTGGTGAAACTTATGGTTTCCTATGTCTCAATATTTTGAAGGATACTCTCTTTCATCTCAGTGGATTGAAGACTCCCAAAGAAGTGTGGTAATAACTTATCAAACTCTTTGGCAATCAGGATGATATGAGGGTTAATCAATTAGAGAATGAATTGATTTCCCTCAATCCTCAAAATTTCGAAACCATCAAAGAGTTTTTCACCAAGTTCAAGAATTTGGTACTTCAATTGAAGAGATGCGATGAAGAGAAGAAGGATGATTAGTTGATCCTTTCAATACTTTGAAAAATAGGAGAAAATTATCCAGTTTTTGTCTCTACCTTCTATTCAGAAAAACTCACCATTCCAAATTGGAAAATGCCAACCTTGAATGCATTCATTGAGTCCTCAACCAAAGAGCATGAAAAACTTGTTTAGATGGGTCCTTGAGATCCTCAAAGGGTAAAGAACTATTTTATGGATGACCCAAAGATACAAATGCCAAATTAAATCCAAATAAAAAAGGGAAGACCAAGTTTGATCATCCTAAGAAGAAAGAGAAGACCAAGCAATCAGATGATCCCTTAGGCTCAAAGAAAGACAAGAAAAGAGGAAAGGAGAAGGAAAAGTGTTCTTACTATGGCAGGGTATTTCATCCTAAAAGCTCATGCATGAAGAAGACTATTTATCAGATGGCCCTTCTCTTGGAGAAGAACAATATCACTCTTCCAGATGGCACAAGGAAGAAGGACAATGGAGATCAGAATGATCATCTAGAAATACGTCATGCACTCATGGAAAGTGTTTCGAATTTGTTGCACATAAATATTGTCATCATCATGTGATGAGGTCCCAAACATCAGTATTTTCCATAAATCCCAAGTTGTGATGTGAAAATATTGGCTCAGACTTCAATCTTGCATATGAAAATCCAGCACCGCTTCTGCCCTTAAGTCAAGGAGCGTTACCTTCTTCAGTAATGCCTACAGTCTCTTGACAGTAGGAGGTGCCACCACCTTTTTCTCTTATTGAAGGTGTTGTCCTGACCTGTCATCGATCTGTCATAGTGGAGAAGAAGCGATGCCATTGGTAAAACATGAAAAAGAGAGGTTTCCATGAAGCTTCTCGAAGGAAGGCTTCATGGCACCCTTATCCCTACACATGAGGACCTCCTAAACTGAAAATCCATCCTTTTGGGATCTCCTATCCACCTCACCCACCATTTACTCAACCATCCCTATCCTCCCAAGGCCTATAAAAACAGGCTCATATGTCATGGTTGAGAGAGAGAAAACTTATGCTATTACATTGATATTCTTTCCAAATCAGTAGGGTGAGCACAGAAGGAGCAAGTTGGAGATTTTGGGGACAAGGCATTGGCATGTAAAGGAGCATATCAACACTAAGGAAAAGGATGTAAACTTCTTCTTCATCTTTAATGCAAAGTTGGTTCGTTTCCCACAAAATATGTTAAGTTGTAATCATGTATTTTATTGTTGGATTACTTAGTCATTTATATAGAATAGTGGATTATATTATGGTGATTTTTTTATCTTGTTTTCTTGCTTCATGTGACTGTGCAGGTACAATAGTGAAGAGCCATCACCATAGGAAACAACTACATCACTCCATAAAAGAGACTCATTCCATATCTCCACCACTTCTAGGGGAAGTCTTCCAATTCTATTGTAACTCATTTGTTCTAGATCTAAACCATTCAGACTAGAGGAACAACTCTTGTTCACAAGAGGTGCACTTTTCCTAGAAAAAAATATGACGACCATACTGGGGAGTAGTTTCAGTGAATCTGTTATTCCTTGGTATTCAAACCCTTGTCTGAAATCCAAGCTCCAGTCTTTCATTGGTCATATCTACTAGCGGATCTAGTGAGATCTTGTTTCATTGATAAGATCTACTAGCTGATCTAGTGAGATATTGGTTTGGTATAGTTATATCTATTCAGATATGAGTCATTCTTACTTTATGTACTTCATATTCCTGTCAATTCATGATTTTAATGCTAGTATTACAGTATCTGACTTTTATTTTTTCACCCTTGTTTTGTTTGTTGATTTCTACAGGACAATGCAAATGCATAGTGGGAAATAAGTGGTGCCACCACCTGTATTCAGTTATCAGTAATTGGTGCCACCTTCTTTGTTCAATTATCAGGAAGCGGTGCTGATCCATAACCACTTTGTCACCTAATATCTTAAGGCGGTGCTAGGTAGGTATTTTCACACCTTTGTCATTTCAAAACTTGGTTGTTGTCTTTTGATTTCTGAGTGTTTTTTGGCTTACTTTTTTTATGAAAATGAAGTGTATTTTTGAAAATGAATTGTATATTGTGTAGTCACTTTGATTGTTATATTTTCTTTGCATTCAAATAAGAGTTTATGTTTCTTGCATTGGATTTTATATTATTTTCTTTTCTTGAAACCTCTTTCTCCTTTCTGTAGATATTATTCATTGGAATTGGAAAATATACATTTCATTTTCAAGTGTATGTTTTCGTTCTGGTCCAAGTTATTTGGAATTTGAGTATCTTTCAAGTTCCATGGATGCTTGTTGTATTTCTTTTTTGATTTATGAATAAGTAGGGTCTTGAATACATTCTCTTTCTTTATGTTCATATATGTAAGAATTATTTAGTTATCAAAGTTCCATCTTGATACATACATTTGAAAATCGAAGTGCTTCCTTATTTTGTCTTTTGTGCATCATTAACATTAGTCGCATCTTTGATTTCATTTTACTTTTTGGATTATGATTGCAGAAAGATAGATTTATAGCACTCTAGGAAGGAATTTTTATTTTCCTTAATGCTTGTGTTCATGTTGGTTTGGAAAGAAAGGTCTTTCCCTGCCTTAGCCTAGCTTTCATTGAAAGAGAAATGTGGATTGTCATGTAGCTATGATTTGTATTCTTTTTACATTTCCTATATACACCTCATGCATCCACTTAACTTTTCAAGATAAAATTAACGCTAGCTTAGGTTTTAAATCATTTAGTAACTATGTGTAAATTAGTGACATGTTTTGGCATCGTTAAGCGTGGAAGTTGTCGTTTTATTCCTGCAATGCATTCTGTGGACTGAGTGGTTCCTCCACGTACCATCAGTATATTGAACAAATTTTACGTACCCTTTAGATATATAGAAAGGTACTTCATGTACTCGATTGAATATTAGAGGGTCCCTTTCGAACGGTTGTGCATTAGACAGCACCACTACAGATTTGAGCTCCCCTGTACCTAGTGTATATTGGGAGACCCTCTTAGGATTCCGGTGACCAACTGAGTTAACCTTTTAGCCGTCTTGGCATCACAATACACTGAGAACAAAACTCAGGGATATTACTACGCACGTGCCATCTAGGTAGTCAAGTATTCAGGTGAGGTACGGTTGATAATCCTCACTGTGTTTTACTGTTGGACCGTGTAGTATATAGCAAGTTGTGAAGATTTAATAATCCCGTGAGGGTCCTGACCATTCATCTACTCCTATTCACACAATTTTCTTGTTGCTTTTAGACTTGATTATTGTTTTTTTGTGTGGTACTTCAGATATTCTTAGAGAGTTCATATATGGGAGACTTTCCTAGGACTACCAATCAAGAGACCCCTTTTCAGGGTATGTATTTTGTTTACCCCCCTTGTGGGGCTATTGGTCCTCCCTTCATGGCCACTTTGAACCTTCCCGGATTGACTATAGGATTACCTATATGGTTATTCTCCATTCCCATCATACCAAATGCATCCTTTGTGTCATTTCCTAGTCCTTTACCTCATGTTAATCCTTCTCCTTCTTCATCAAATGTTGAATCGACTTACCTTTCTTCCTCTTCAATTGTTAAAAAATACGATGTTAGTAAACGGGTGGGTAAGAAGAATATGAAAAGGAAGGCTAAGAAGAAGAAAACAAAGTGGAAGGTCACAACTCCAACCTTTGATCATCATGTTGGGATCTCACCAGCCACTGGTCATCATGCTGAAATATTGATGTACATACTTCCGAACCGCGTAAGCCCAAATTTCCTTAGAGGCTTTGTAGGGGTGATCACCTTCTCAAGGATTTCCTCAGTCTTTCCCTAGTGTTGAAAATGTGTTCTAAACAACCCATGTCATCAGTATTTGATCGTCATGCTGATGATTCCTTGTCAACCAATGACTCTTTTATTAAGAGTCGAAAGGGAAAAGTCAAGTATCCTTTCTTGTTATGTAAGGATATACACTGTAATTACCTTTTTCCTCGTATGGATGAAGCTTCAAAGTTGTTGGAAGATGTTACTATTCCCCAAGAATGGTTTCCAACTGGTTATCATAAGTTGTCACTTGACATCCCATTGGTTGATAAAGTGGTCGATCCAGTTCCATCCTTGGTTGATCCCACTCTTCCTTTGGAGAGTGAAGTTAAAGTGTTCAAGTCAATGTCATGTCCACCTAATCCCACTCTTTCATTAGAGAGTGTTAAGACTGAAGTAGTTGTTTTGACCAAATTTACCTCTTTTTCTTCTCTTCCAGTAGAGAATGAACTAAAACCTGCTGAAGTTTTTATGCTTTGTTCTTATTGTTCTCGACAAGAGGAATTTTTTTCTCTTTTGATAGAACCATCTCCAAGTACTGAGGTTATTTCATTTGACTAGAGTAACCTAACAGAGTCTCATATTCATTCAAGTGTTCCTTTCCAGATAGTTGTGAACGTTACCGTTAGGAGAATGCTTCGCACTATTGTTGATGAAGGGGATTCTGTTAGTATTCTATCCTCAACTGCTTGGAAAGATTTAGGTTCACCTCAAATTGTGCCAGCCACCGATTAAATACTGGATTTTAATCACAGGCCTACTGCACCTTTAGGGAGCCTTCCTCATTTACCTATCAGATTAGTAGGGAAAACTGTCTATATTGATGTTATCGTGGTCCAAGGTCCTTTATATTTCAATATGCTCCTTGGACATGATTATGTTTAAGCCATGAAGGATGTAGTATCCACACTCTTTAGAGTTATGAATTTTACCCATCATGGGAAGATTGTGACCATTGATCAACATTCCTTTGTTACACCAGACCATCGCATTACTCCTAGTCATCAGAATTCCCTGAATGTGCCGCATGCTCTTGTGGTTCCTTCCCCTTATTCTAGTTATCTTCTTCCCATCATAGGTAAAATGGGGGGCATGGCTCTAGGCTCTGGACATCATATGAGAGTTGAGTTACTAGCTTCTTATGTAAGGGGGAAACCTACCAACCTCTGGATATCATTTTGGTTTAGAGCAGGTTTGCGAGCATGGTTCTTTTTCTATGTCAAGATCTTTATAAAATGAAACAGTTTAGTGAGCATGGTTCTTTTTCTACGCCAAGCTCGTTAAAAAATGAAACAGGTTAGTGAGCATAGTTCCCATTATGTGTCAAGATTGTTAAAAAATGAAGTAGATGTCTATGATCATAGTTCGTTTTCTGTGTCAAGTTCGTTAAAGAATGAAACATGTTGGAGAGCATAGTTCCCATTATGTGTCAATCTCATTAAAAAATGAATCAAATGTCTATGAGCATAGTTCCCTTTCTGTGTCAAGATCATTAAAAAATGAAATGGATTTCCTCAAGCATAGTTCTTTTCTGTTTCAAGCTTGCATAAAAATGAAACAGGTCCCCACAAACATAGTTCTTTTCTGTTTCAAGCTTGTGTAAAAATGAAATAGATCACCTCAATCATAGTTATTTTCTGTTTCAAGCTTGCGTTAAAAATGAAACAGGTTGAAGAGCATAGTTCATGTTCTATTTCAAGCTCGTTAAAATGAAGTAGGATTCCTCAAGCATAGTTTACCTTTTGGTTTCAATATTTGCATAAAAATGAAACCATTCCCAAGCATAGTTCCCTTCCTGTTTCAAGTTTGTGCAAAAATAAAACAGGTCCATAGCAAGCATAGTTATTTCTGTTTCAAGCTTGTGTAAAAAATGAAACAGGTCATTTTGAGCAAAATTCCTTTTTCATGTCAAACTCATTAAAAACTAAAATGGATTCTTCCATTGTGTCAAGCCTTGAACTTTCATTTCATCTACTTGTATAACTTGATCCTCTTTCTTCATCTATTTCTGGTGAACCTTTTCCTGGTAGTAACTATGAATTTAGTTGGATGACGAATAGAGTAGGAAGACGAAATGAATCCAACCACTTTATGTTGGATTTATTCTACTTGATAGTTATACTTGAGGAAAGTACCGAACACTGGGAATCATGTTGGGAAAATACCCGTCAATGGGAGTAATTTTGAGCATACTTTATTTTAGTTTCGAGCTCGTTAAACCATGAAACGACCCTTTGAGCATAGTTCTTATTCTATGTCAATCTCGTTAAAAGATGAATCAGATACCTTGACCATTCTTCCAACAGATCTTTGAGCTAGTTAAAAACAATAAGATGGTGTTGAGCTTACTTTTCATTTTTCGTGCTCTGGTTAAAACATGAAAAGTGGTTTGAGCTTAGTTTATTACTTTTTTGTTCTATGGATTCCAACATGAAAAAGGATAATATAGTCCTCTTTAAACTCTTTTCAAACTCTTTAAATGTGAAAATATTGTTGAGTGAACTTGTCTTCTTTACACTCATGAAAGGATCTGAAGAGTCATCTTCCTAGTGATAATTTACCCATTTTTCGGACCAAGGGGCACTACCTATGAAAAAGGTATACTCTAGCCAATCATGACTAGAAAATTTCTCTTGGGAATTATTTTATACTTTTTTGAGCCCTAGGGACTAAATTTACGAAAAGGTTCATTTCGGAGTTTTCTTAGTCATTTCAGAATCTCTAAACATGAAACAATGAATGATTTTGCTTTCATCGGACTCATAAAATCAAACGATCAAAAACCCTTTTGGGAATGAACCCATCCTTTGTCAGTTTCGTACAACATATGAGAATGGAATTGTCTCTCGATATGCTAAAACAAGTGTTTGTTACCCTCTTTGAACTCGTAAAAATGGAAAGAAGCACTCATCAATCATGAGGGGGAAATTAAGGGAAGGGAATCAATTCATTTTGCATATAAAATGGTAGTTTGTAGTCACCTTTGAACATGACACTTGTCTGCATTTCATTCAGTCAATTGGGTAATCATATTGTCTTCGAGTCTATCCAATTTCATGATTCATGTCACTCCTTTGAGTCTTTCAAATAATGCATTATCCATTGTCGTATTGTGGTCTACCTCGTCCAGTCAATGCTGCCAAGTTTTTTGTCATGCCACTCGATGTTCAAAGGGAAGTTGAAAGTTTACCTCTACAGTCGAAAAAAGCTTTTGTGTAGTACCTTTTGAGTCAACCCGATGGTTACATCATCTACAACATTCTAGAACTTTGTTCTGAGTTTCATGTCGTGGATGTGGGTTTCATCATGGCCCTCCTTCGATGAGACTATTCCTGTTGACATCATCTCATCATCCAGAAATTAGTTTTAGAAATAAGTTTAGTACCTTGAAATTTGTATTCCTTAATGATGGATTCTCTTGGTCTCGACATAGGTTCACGTCATTGACCTTTGATCGATAGACTCGACTGAGTGTTCGACATCAAATCATCTATTCACACTCAGGAGATTGTACTAGGGTACCTTGGGAATCATTAAAATAAATGGTGATTTCCCTCACACTTGTTAACAGTTCACATCATTGACCAATAATCAAGTGGTTTCTACCATGTTCGACTTCAAATCATTATAATCACATGTATAGAATCGTACTTTATGGAAGATGAGATGAAGACCCTGGGTATCTGTTAAAAGCACTCATAGCTTTCCCCCTAGGTTGCAATGGAGTATGTTGTATGAGTCCCATCATGGACCCACATTTGTATGGTCGTGGTTGTGGTCAATTTTTTTTTCATTTGACATAGATCTACAGTGTATGTCTCGTAGTTATGTCCCAAGTTTGAGTCCTCTATCACATGGATCTACGATGTATTCTAGTAGCCATGTTTGTTAATCTCTCTCATGGATCTACCTTGTATTGGTCTGCAGCCATGATGAGGAAACATTTGATCATGAGTCAAAAGTATTAATGTATTGCAGATTCCTGGTTGATGATGATCTCTAATCAAGCTAATTCTTTCCTCAAAATGATCACTTTCTCTTTCAAAGCTCTTTCCTATCGTATCCCTCGAGCCTCATGCTTTGGGGGGCATTATGTTACACATAAATATCATCATCATCATGTGATGAGGTCCCAAACATCAATATTTTCCCTAAATCCCAAGTTGTGAAGTGAAAATATTGGCCCAGACTTCAATCTTGCATATGAAAATTGAGCACCGCTTCTGTCCTTAAGTCAAGGAGAGTTACCTTCTTCAGTAATGCCTACAGTCTTAAGAGTAGGCGGTGCCGCCACCTTTTCCTCTTATTCAAGGCATGGTCTTACCTTGTCACCACTCTGTCATAGTGGAGAAGAAGTGGTGCCCTTTGTTAAAAGTTAAAAGAGAGGTTTCCATGAAGCTTCTTGAAGAAAGGCTTCGTGGCACCCTTATCCCTACACCTGAGGACCACCTGGACTCGAGATCCATCCTTTTGGGATAACCTATCCACCTCACCCACCATTACTCAATCATCCCTATCCTCCCAAGGCCTATAAAAGTAGGCTCATACCCCATGGTTGAGAGAGAGAAAAGTTATGTTGTTACATTGATAATTTGGCCAAATCACTAGGGTGAGCATAGAAGGAGCAAGTTGGAGATTTTGGGCACAAGGCATTGGCATGCAAAGGAGCATATCAAGACTAAGGTGAAGGTTGTAAACTTATTCTTCATGTTTAATGCAAAGTCAGTTCCTTTCCCATAAAATATGTTATGTTTTAATCATGTATTTTATTGTTGGATTCCTTAGTCATTGACATAGAATAGTGGATTATATTCCGGTGCTTTTTTATCTTGTTTTCTTGTTTCATGTTATTGTGCAGGTACGAACATGAAGATCCATCAACATAGGAAAAAAATACATCACTCCATCAAAGAGACTCATTACAGATCTCCACCACTTCTAGGGGAAGTATTCCAATTCTGTTGTAACTCATTTGTTCTAGATCTGAACCATTCAAACTAGAGCAGCAACTCTTACCCACAAGAGGTGCATTTTTTTTAGCAACAGAATTCAAAATATCTTCTCATAGATTCAAGAGATTTGAATAATATGGTTGCAAGAAAATAATATTTCTCATTATTGGACTCCGAAATTTGCATCTCCATCCACATGGGAGATGATTCACAAAATTTATCGAAAGGAAAAGGTGCAATTCACTTAGAACATAAAAGTTTTCAAAATGTTCCGTATGTCCCTTCTCTAGATTCAAACCTACTTTTTGGGTATCAAATGACACGTATTGGGATTCCCAATAAGGTTGTATTCAGCCATAATTATGTTGAAATTTATGAAATTACTACTGCAAATCTCATTGCAGTAGGAAAAGCAAATCATGCTGCAAAAACATGAGTTTTCCAATTTTTTTCAATATTCAAAGCCAAGTTCCCTTCTAACTCATTGAAATGAGGTTAACCATATATGGAATGATAGTTTTGGACACCTCAATTATAAGTATTTGTATCTGGTACAAAATAATTCCATGGTTTAATTCCTTCCGATTATTAAATCCTCAAAAGGGATATGTACAAATTGCATTGTTTGCAAACATCCTGAGCGCAAGTTTGATTGAGGAAAAGCTAGCAGAACTTCTTGTATTTGGGGCTGATTCATAGTGATATTAGTTTTCCATTACCATCTACCTCCATAAATGGATCTAGGTATTTTCTCACATTCATTGATGAGTTTTCCAAGTTCACATGGGTATACTTTCTCAAGAACAAATCAGAAGTATTTGAAAAGTTCAAAATTTTCGAGGCTTTAGTTGAGACTTCAAATTTTTTTGAACAATGAAATCCATATCCAATGCCCAGTCCCCTACACACCTCAATAGAATGGTGTAGCGGATAGGAAAAACCAAGCATTAAAAGAGATGACAACTTGTATGCTTGAGTCAAAAGGTTTGGATTCAACTATTTGGGATAAGGCCATGAATGTTAATACATACATTCAAAACATATTTCCACACTCATATCTCAAAGGTGAAACTCCTTTCAAATCCTACACTAGTCATAATTTTGATGTGTCCAATGTCAGGGTTTTCGGGCCCACTACATGGGCTAGAATTCTGCTTGATAAGAGAAAATATTTGGAACAAAAAAGTATTAAGTTACTCGTCATTGGATATGCTGAATAATAAAAAGGATACAAAATAATTGATATCATATCCAAAGGGATATCCATTGAGAGAAGCATCTGATTTGAAGAACCACTTCAAGATCTACAACTAGTGGAGGAAGAAACTGCCAAATTGCTTCCTCTTCCAGAAGAAGATTCAAGAGATGATACTGAAATTTTATGTTCTAATATTTTTTATATTATGTCTGATATTAATGAAAATGAAGAATAAATTTTGGGTTCATATCTAAATCATCCACCTCTGTTTCCAAAGGGTAGAAAAGACTCTCACATTTGTCGGTTCCAACATTGGAAACCCTGCCAATCCAAGAAGAACTTGAGGATACTTTCAAAGAACTAGTATGGATCTTTCATATGTTGATCCATTTCTGTCCGAATTTTTTTTTGTGATGATTGGTTCAGATAAAAATTCATACTACCATGCACAACATGATCTGATATGGAAAGATGCCATGGATGAGGTGTGCAACTCTCTTCAGAAAAATGCAACATCAGAGCTAGTTCCACTCTCACCTGGGAGGAAATTGGCAAAATGAAAATGGGTATACTGAACCAAGGTTTATAATGATGGTTCAAACTACAAATAAAAGTAAATATTGGTGATAAAATGTTTCTCACAAGTCCAAGGTGTGGACTACATAGAACATTTTTCACCAGTTGCAAAAATGGACTCAATTCGACTAGCCTTGGCGATTTCTGCATCCAAGCACTGGGAGGTGCACCATATGGATGTGAAGAGTGTCTTTATTCATGGGTATATTCAGGAAGAGATATACATGAAGCATCCCAAAGTTTACATATCATATTCGACACTTGTTTTCATAATAAGGAAATCTTTTTATGGTTTAAAACAGTCCCCAAGAGCATGGTATGCAAAGATGGATTCATTTCTTATGTCACAAAACTTTGAAATATGAAAATCAGATCCAAATATGTATATATAGAAGCATGAAGGTAATTTTATGATATTTTTACTTTATTTTTATGACCTATTTATTATATTAATCACTCTTTCTTTGATCAGCACAATAAAAACTGCTTTACACCAAGCTTTTGATGTGAGTGAGTTAGGCCTATTGAAGCAATTTCTTGGTCTCGAAATCACTCAAAATTTTGATGGGATCATGATATCCAAATAAATATTTTATTTGAACCTTCTACATAAGTGTAATATGGAATAATGTAAAGCTTCACCATTCCCATTCCTCTCAGGAATCCGTCTTGAGGATGGTGATTCTACACTGTTGGTGGATTCTACATTCTACAAACAATTGATTGGAAGTATTCTATATTTGACACATTATTGGACTGACATTTATTATGTAGTCAGTATTGTTTCAAGGTACACGTAGCATCCCCATGAGCTTCACTAGAAGCAATCCAAAAGGATCCCACAATATGTGTAGGGTACGAGACATTTTGGCATTCACTATGCTGTAGATTCCAATCTTGACCTGGTTGGATTCACTAATTCATATTGGGTAGGGGATAGAATTGATTAGAATTCCACTTTTGGCTATGTGTTCATGTTTGGAAATGCACCATTTGATGTTCAAGCAAAAAGCAGGCAGCCATTGCCTTATCTTCTGTAGAGGAAGAGTATCAAGGAGAAGTCAATGCTTGCATTAAGGCAGTTTGCTTGGAAGGTATTATATATAAGTTTGATATTGGTAGCTACAGTGGGGATTTCTCCCCTACTACGTGCCAAAGAACCTACCCTATATCATCCACATTATATGGTTGATTTCAACAATAATAATGGGAAATAGAAAATAATTTTTTTTTATGATTTTTATTTTATATTTAACTAATAACAAGAAACAATAATAAACACACCTTTATTTTGAATTTGGGCCATCATAGCCATCCGAGGAAATGGCCCCGTAACTCTATAGTTTTTCTCTCCAGTCTACTCCATTAGTGGTTTTTAGGTAGGGGGAATGGATCCAAATGGGTACGTAGCAAGCTCAACATACATCGGGAGAAATGTCATGGAAAAATATGAGGATAATGGAGAAAGGATTGAGAGTGAATGAATAAACAACAAAAAGTGTAGGAATGTTTCTGGAATGGCCAAAAAGTTCAAGAATGTGACAAAAAGTGTTTTGGGGGAGGCATTCACAATGTAATTATAGGATGATCCGAGGGATTTTGACCCATGGTAATGACCCATGTTATTTTATTGTCCATCATATTTATCTATGGTTTTTTACCCATTCTCATTTTGAGGGTTTTTTGGTCCACTTTAGAGAGAGTGGGGATAAATCACAATAAATGCTCAACTTCCTTTCATTTATGGGGAAGGAATAATAATGTTTTGGACCATATTTAGTGGAAATTTAGTTGTGAATGTCACAATGGAAGTAATAATAGTGGGAATATGATGTATGACTATGGTTTAGACCATGGAGAGCTAGGTGAACAAATTTTGGTGTTGACAGATTGCCCCCTGATGTGTGAGGGGAAGAGCTCATCATATGTCCAGTAGACATCATAGGATCAAGAGAAAATGGTGACAATGGTGGAGATACTGGAGAGGCCCACGGAGGACTATAGTATCCTCATTCAAACTATGGTGGATTTTTCTTTTTTTTGCTTCTAAGAAATGGCTGAGGTACATATAATATCAGACATGTATATGGATGAGGCAGGAATACCCATGCTCGTAACAATGTATCAAAAATAAAAATGGGGATCAAGGCCCAAATAATGGGATCCGATCAATACATATACAACTGGTGATACATATGTAATGTCCCAAATTTGTAATTTGGTCACAATGGCCAAATCAAATTTTCCATATTCATTAAATTTGTCAAAGGGATGCTAAAAGTCAAATAATTGCCAAGGAGGAAAATCACTAGTTTCCTAGGTTAGGGGTGGAAGCTTTGATATTTGGAATAAGGGGGATAATAAATGATGTTTAGACATTAGAAGGGGATAAATATTTAATAATTTATATTATTAAATAAATAAAAGAGAAAATGGAAGTGGCAATAGAGCATGAAGACACATGGAGACTATGGGGCCCACACTAGCTAGAATTCCTATGTTAAATGGTATCTTTCTCTTGCAAATTCGAATATATGGGAAGCCTAATGTTTTTGGATGGATTATAAGGCTAATATAATTTTCCATATATTTCATAGGTAAAAATTGGGATGAATTGTAACTTACATGGGAGAGGAAGAGCCAAATGGGAGTTTCATGGACACTTGCCTAGATTCCCCTTACATTTATGACAGCTATGACACCAATGATGGAGATTCTATAACAGTTATGACCCAAATCAGATATGAAGGCTAGAATACTGACATAATTACATTTCAGGCCTGAATATATCATCTTGGAGGTCGAAAGTGGGAGTTGGAGAAGGCCAAGAGGCTCCTACTCAAATTTGGGAGAAGAGGGAAGGTGAAGAGAGAGGCCACATGTCATAGCATGAGAAGCCACACCAATTTGACTTGGATTTGGTTTATGGATGGATTTGGAACATTATAAGACTAATAATGTTTATAAAATACAGGGATCATCCATGAGAGGAATCATTTTCTCATTTGTGAATTGTGAGAGCTAGTGGATGACTAGTTTTCTTGCTTAAGCCAATTTCGAGGGTGAAAGATTCCTATCCTAGTTGGTGTTTGGAAAGGACACTCAAGAATTTCATGGAGATTTAATGGAGTCTTATTTGTAGGTGTAAGATACAGGAAATAATGTGTATTCTTCTATTGCAACACTCTCTCTCAACTATTTCTAGTTTTCACACCATGCTCATGCCAATATAGGGATTGCGCTTTGGGTGAGCTATTGATCTCTTTGGGGAAGAATATCATGCTCATTATCTTATGTTATGATGTATATGATATGTATTTCATGTTTATAATACTCTCAGGTCGAAATACCCAAAAGAATTCATGTAAAAATGTTGAACAATGAAGAAATAGTGTCATTTCCCCACTATCTTGTTGTGAACCATTGCAATGCTAATGATTTAGAATTGGGAGAAAATTTAATTTTCCATTTATGATTGGAATCAGTTAAATATTTTCTGTTATTCATTCTCAAAAAATTTCAAGTCGAAATTCCCAAGATTTGTCTGTCAAAATGACTTTTAATGAGCAAACAATGACCATTTCAACTCCATTTTGATATATGCCATGGTAATGCTTATTATTTCGAATGGAGGAATGTATATTTGATAAATGTATGATGTTTGGACTATAATTAATTTTAATTTCAAGTATCATGTTCATTAATTAATCATTGGAAGCCATTTTACTCATTTTTATTGCATTGGAAGAAGATTTGGTGCATTTTCCCCCAGGGTCGAAATTGTGACTTGGGAGTGTGGAAATTGAACCAGGTGATAGATTAATTTTACTCACAACAATTAACAATTGATCATGCAAAATCACTCACAAAGAGACTGAAAATTGGAGCTGAACACTAAACTGTATTAAATCAGTGTACAATAGCCAACCCTGTAATAACATAGGTTGCTGAATAAATAACATACATTAGGGATTCGAATGCATGAGGAGCAATTCGAATCTAGCATAAAGCAGGCTTAATAAAAATAAGCAAATCCCCCATAGGTGTAAAAAGATGATCCCAAATCTATCATGGAGCTCACGAATTGGCAAAAAGGCTTAGGCAAGCTAAAGAGTGGTGGAATGGCAGCTCATACATGCTTTTGCATGGAGAAAAGAGAGGAGGATGTGTAGGACAAAAAACTAGTCAACCTCACCTAGTCTAGCTTTTCCTTTTGCCTTAAAACACTGAAAAAGTAGGAAATAAAGCAGAAAAAGAAGAAGGGCTCCTAGGAGGCCAGGAATAAAGCAGATTTGATTCATTGGGCTTTCCCATGTGCTACATGAGTCAAATAAGGAAAGTTTGACCACTATGGATAGGTAAAAGACAACTTGCACAAGGTGGGACACATGAACTAGGCTAATAAGACAGAAATAATTAAATTAATGTCTAAATGGGTAAAATATGGGTTGATTATTCTAACACCCCCCCTTAAGCCTGACTTATGAGTAATATATCAGAAAATTATAGATCCTAGCAACAAGGATTAGTCACCCTTTACATACTGCATGTCCAAATAAACAAGGAAAGAGGCAAAACCAACTTGGGAAAATCCTCCCTTAAACATGGACTGTAAACAAAATTGTAGAATCTTGTCTTCACTCATGCTTTCACAGCATGATCAGCAATCCATAGCAGTGATTTGAGATTGCTGAAGGTCTTCTCACAAAATGCTTTGGTGAAGATATCAGCTACTTGTTCTGAAGATGAACAGAAGAGTAGGTGAATGGTGCCATCATGCACAAGTTCTTTGATGTAGTGCATATGGATCTCAATGTGTCTAGTTCTATGCTTCTGAACTAGATCTTTGCAGATTCGAATGGTACTCTGGTTATCATAGTAGATGGTAGTTGAGTACTTTGGTTCGAAGCTACACTCTCCAAGTAAACCTTGCAACCATAAACATTGAGTTGGTGCATTAACAACTCCTCTGTACTCTGCTTCTGTAGATGAGAGTGCAATGGCACTCTGTTTCTTGCTTGACCAGCTGATTGGCCCTTCTACAAGCATGAACACATATCCTGAAGTGTAATTTCTGTCTATGCTATCACCTTCCCAATCACTGTCAGTAAATCCAATCAAATCAAGATCAGATTTTGCTTTATAGAAGATCCCATGTGTCCTTGTTCCCTGAACAAAGTTAAGGATCCTTTTGGCTGCTTTCCAATGGATCTCTTGAGGCTGATCCATGAATCTAGAAGCCACACTTACTGCATAACAAATATCAGGTCTAGTATGTGTCAGATACAACAAACATCCAATCAATTGCCTATACAGTGTATTGTTTACCATCGGTGAAGAATCAGCTTCTTCCAGCTTCACTCCTGAAAGGAAAGGAGTTTTTCTTGCTTTGCAATCCTTCATTTTGAATTTGTTCAACAAGTCCAAGGCATATTTGTACTGGTGCACTTTGATTCCAGCTTTGGTTTGAGCAATCTCAAGCCCCAAAAATTGATTTAAGAGCCCCAAATCTGTCATGGAGAAGGCTTGGTTCATAGCTCCTTTTAAGGAAGCAATCTCAGCCTGTGAGCTTCCTATAATGAGGAGTTCATAAACATATAACACAATGATCATTAATGAACCATTAACTAACTTCAAATAGACATTTGGATCTGATTTGCACCGAACAAAATTCAGTGATAGCAAGAAGCTATCGATCTTAGCATACCAAGCCCTGGGGGCTTGCTTTAGCCCATACAATGACTTTCTCAACCTGCACACAAGAGAAGGGTTAGTAGAAAAATCTTGAGGCTGCTGCATATATATCTCTTCAGTGATATCTCCATTCAGGAAGGCACATTTTACATCCATGTGATGTACCTCCCATTGCTTTGAGGCTGTAATGGCTAAGGCTAGCCTGATGGAATCCATCTTTGACACTGGGGAAAAAGTCTCATTGTAATCTATGCCATGAACCTATGAGTAGCCCTTGGCTACCAATCTAGACTTGTACTTCATT
>LPNX011037143.1:400042-416832 GCA_001517045.1 Pseudotsuga menziesii | reverse complement strand
CACTTACACTGTACTAGTTTTCTCCCTAGGGGAAGATCCACTAGCTCCCATGTGTTGCTCTTCTGGAGTGAGCTGAACTCCTCCTTCATGGATGTTTTCCATATTGGATCTCCTACTACTGCTTCATATGTTTGAGGATCAGACTCCACCATCAAATAGCATTTTTCAACAAACATAGGATCCTTCATGCACAGACCATTCTCAAATTGAGATCTAGTCCTCCTTGGGTCATTGGGATCCCCAGCTAGCTCACCTGCTGCATGTAGTGTCTTGGCTGACCATTTTGGCCTTGTGGGGCTGTTAGGGTCTGCAATAAACTCATCTCCATCAGAAAAATCATAATCAGCATGTTCAACAAACTCTTTACTTACTTTTTGAGGTTCAGGTGGTGAAGAGGCTTCACCAACTTCCACTTCTGCAAGGGGTTCTTCTTCAAACTGAACACACCTTTCAATGAAGGATTTATTTGTGCTCAAATTTATCAACTTGTACCCTTTTGAATCTTCAAAGTATCCAACAAAAATACACTCTTGGCTTTGGGGCTGAAAAGCCTTCCTCTTCTCTGTCGGGATTCTAGCCCAAGCCTTTGAGCCAAAAATCCTGAAATGGGTCACATATGGCTTGTGCCCACTCCATGCTTCGAAGGGAGTCATTCCATCAAGCTGTTTGTGAGGCACCCTATTCTGAATATAGGCTTCATAGTTGATAGCTTCGGCCCAGTACTTTGGTGGCAAAGTTTTGGCCTCCATCATGCAAGTTGCCATCTCCTTCAGTGATCTGTTCTTCCTCTCAGCAACACCATTTTGCTGTGGTGTGTAAGGGATAGAATGCTGCATCTGAATACTTGCATCTGCAAAATAATTAATAAACTCAGACTTTACATACTCACCACCATTGTCAGATTTGAGGGCCTTGAGTTTCCTTCCAGACTAGTTTTCAACCAAAGCCTTAAAGACTTTGAATAAGCCAAAAAATTCAGACTTGTGTTTCAGGAAGTGAACCCAGCAATAACTGGAAAATTCATCAATGAAGGTCAATGCATATTTGGCCTGACTCATGGACATATGAGGGAAAGGGCCAGCAACATCATTGTGGATCAGCTCGAGGGGTGTAGAGGTTCTCTCATGACTAGCTCTCTCAAACTTATGCTCTGGGTGTTTTCCTAGGATACAGCCTTGGCAGACTCCTTTGGAAAATTTTATCTTGGGCAACCCTATGACCATCTCTTTTTCACTAAGATCAAAAAGATATTTGTAGTTAAGGTGGCCAAATCTTTCATGCCACATCTTGCTGGCTTCATTAGCATGAATGAGAAGAGTAGAGGGGTTTGAGTAAGGTAGGAAGTGTGAGAACATGTATACCTTTTAAGCATGATTCACAAATCCTTTTGCAATGACTCTACCAGTTGAAATCTGTGTGATCTTAACTTCATCGGGGGAGAATATGACCTTCTTAGGAGACCCAGTGTGGGTCATCTGGTACACTAACAGGAGGTTGGAGGCGAGACTAGGCACATACAGCACATTGCTGAACTGACCATGATCAAGATCTATCCTTCCTTTGCCTTTACTTTCAGTGAGAGAGTCATCTCCCAGTACAATAGATGGTCCTTTCGACATATCCAGTGAGGAGAAGGCCTCCTTAGTCGAAACCATGTGTCTTGAAGCTCCAGAATCAATGATAAAACTGGGTGAGATTGATGTGCCAGCAACTAGAGCATGAACTCTCTCTTTGTCATCTGAAATTGATCCTCCTTCTCTCTTCTTTGAGCTTTCTGGAAGGGAGATGCCATTCTTCTCCAGGAGATTGGTCAGCATGTCTATCTACTTTTTCATACAAGAGCTTTCAGAGTGATTGCCCTTATTGCAGTATGTGCACTTATTCATTTCGCCTTTGTTCTTCTTCTTCTTGTAATTCTTCTTGGGACCCTGTTGATCCTCCGGAGACTGTTTCTTGTCTCTCTTTTGCTCAAGTGGATTTTTAGCTTTATTTTTTCTTTTTGAATCCACCCTCGAATCACCAGTAATCAAAGCTTGATCTTTGGATGGTTTGATGGTGCCCATCATCACCAGCTTGTACTGTTCTTGTGTGAGAGATTCCATGAAATCTGCAAGGCTACGCATCTTCCAGGTTCGAGCTGTAAGTTTTGTGGCATAGAAGGTAGAAACAAACATTGAATAATCAGGGCCCAACTTCGAGAGGATGGCCAGTACGAGCTGATCATATTTCTTTTCGATACCACACTGTTTCAGCTGCAAAACTAGTGCTTTGGACTTGGAGAAATATAGCTGTAGGGATTCAAAGCTCGTTGGACTCAGAGAAATCAGCTCATTTTCGATTTGATGTCCCCTCATCTCATATGTCTTTCCAAAAAGATCAGAAAGCTTCTCCCATACTTCATTTGGTGATGTCAATCCGTCAAGATGGAAAAGGAGGTCTCTGGAAATACTCAGACACAGGAGGCCATAAGCCTCATCCCTCTTGTTGTGCCATTTTATCTTCTCTGCAGCTGCATTGGGCTCTGCTTATGTTTCCATAGTCACCCTGTAGAGGCATTTCGCTCTCAACAGTATCTCCATCTCTGCTTTCCATTCAAATAAATTGAAGGGAGTCAAGATAGTTTTCTGTGATTGATCCATAGCTTAGAAAATCTGTCTCGACTGTTAGTAGAAGGCTCCCAGTCACTGATGTCGAACCTGCAAAACAATTTTTGAAGGAGAGAAACAATATAAAATGGATTTGATACCATGTGGAAATTGAACCAGGTGATAGATTAATTTTACTCACAACAATTAACAATTGATCATGCAAAATCACTCACAAAGAGACTGAAAATGGGAGCTGAACACTAAACTGTATTAAATCAGTGTACAATAGCCAACCCTGTAATAACATAGGTTGCTGAATAAATAACATACATCAGGGATTCGAATGCATGAGGAGCAATTCGAATCTAGCATAAAGCAGGCTTACTAAAAATAAGCAAATCCCCCATAGGTGTAAAAAGCTGATCCCAAATCTGTCATGGAGCTCACGAATTGGCAAAAAAGCTTAGGCAAGCTAAAGAGTGGTGGAATGGAAGCTCATACATGCTTTTGCATGGAGAAAAGAGAGGATTATGTGTAGGACAAAAAACTAGTCAACCTCACCTAGTCTAGCTTTTCCTTTTGCCTTAAAACACTGAAAAAGCAGGCAATAAAGCAGAAAACGTAGAAGGGCGCCTAGGAGGCCAGGAATAAAGTAGATTTGATTCCTTGGGCTTTCCCATGCACTACATGAGTCAAATAAGGAAATTTTGACCACTATGGATAGGTAAAAGACAACTTGCACAAGGTGGGACACATGAACTAGGCTAATAAGACAGAAATAATTAAATTAATGTCTAAATGGGTAAACTATGGGTTGATTATTCTAACAGGGAGTTGTTTTGGAAAGAGTCATAAAAGCCTGTATAAACTGAACCATGATGCATATGAGACTATGTAAATGTCCCTTAAACATACCCATCCTATTTTCATAAATTCAAGTAACTTTGGGATTATTTGTGAAGACATTTTCGGCAATTACCCAGGGGGAATTGGAGCCCCAATTTGCTAGTAAAGACTCCTACTTTGAACAGAACATTAAAAAAGTTTTCAGAATTAATCAGGAGATAAAAAAACATACATTATTATGGTATTTAATTTATATTACCATTCATGTACCTTCATAGAAAATTTGGAAGCATTTGGGTCAATTTGGAGGTCTAGACATCAAAACTAGTCAAGAGCCAAAATTGAGAAAAAATGGAAAATTGGGCATTTAAAAAAAATTCCATAAAGGAGACATTATAGTGGTATCAAAGCATGGTCTTGGCACCTATTGAAGTTATGGATGGTATATATTAATTGAATAAATTCATTAATCCATGTGGTGATGATATGTCTAGGAAGGTTAATCAAGCATTCAAATTGGCACATAAAACTATTCATTGTGAAGACCTTAATGATTGGTTGAAGGAATTTATAAAAAATAATTCAAATAAGAACTCATTAAGGAATAATAATCAATGCACAAGTATGGAGGAGACCAATGAGCTACAAATTTCTATGGGTGATGAAGAGGAAAAGGCATTACATGAAGATGATCGAAATTCACTCCCAAATGCCTTTGAAAAAGAAGGAAACATCACATGAGAAGGAAGAAGAGTACCTTGAAACTATTGAATATCATTCTGAAACAAATTCTACTATGGACATGGACCAAAGAGCATCTACTAATGGATTCTTGAACTATCAAGGAGTACCTACTGATGGGTGCTCACAACTCTATGTTGGTGACATAGAGATCAGATTTCAAAATGTTGTTGCAAGCCAAAATTCCATTAAACATGAAAATAAAGACCTTGTAGCAGTTGAAGAAGAAACAAGATCAACTTCCCCATCACCACTTGAGATTCATGAATTTGGTCTAATCAATAATGAAGAAGATGAGGAGGTTCATTTGCAAGAGCCTCATTTTCTTGAAGGGTCCTTAAAGATGAATGAAAAGAAGATACAAGATGCCCTTAGAATACTCCATGACACTAAAGAATTGGTATCAAATTCTTGTTGGAGAGATACTTCCTTGGAGGAGCCATCATTCCTTGAAGACATGGAGAAGATTCAAAGAGCAATGTGAAACATCAAAGGTAATTTCATGTCTTTTATTTTTGATAGAAAAAATGTCATTGAGCTTATTGAATGGTTACATGAATCCTACTTGAAGAATAATGAAGTTATTCATAAGCTCACAATTCAAAATCAGCAACTTCTTGAAAAGTTGCAAGACACTTGTTTTTCCTCCTATGTTTCAGATTGTCAAATGGTAGACTATTTGAAGGATTCTCATGACATGGTGGATCATGAGAAATTTGGAAATTAGAATGTACTTGATGCATTTGAAGATGTACTTGAAGATATACAAACACTTGATGTGTTTGAAGAGGAACTTGAATTGTCTCTTGATGAAGGGTATGCAATTTTTAAAGAAGAACATGATTCCTCTACATTGGAACCAATCTATGACAAAGGTTTCACACTGTTGAAGGAGCTGCATAATCCTACCCCTATGGATCCTTCACATTATGACAATTTTGCACTTAATGATCATTTGGGTGAGTTTGTTCTTTCTCCTACATCCTACACTTCTAAATTTTTCAGCAGTCATCCTAATGAAGTATGGGTGAAAGGTTTATTTTTATGGTGCCACATGAAGAGCATGGACATTCTATTTATCCTTTTGATGATGTAATTATTAGAGAACCATAATATTTACATTTGCAGAAGAATCCTTTTTTACATTATGATTATACACATTTGCATGGGTGCACCTATGATGTTCACTTGAGTCACTTGGAGACTCATGATTTTCCTTGCTCCTTGCCTAGTCTATTTGATGTTGGAGGAACTTCATCACACACTTGGGTGAAGAGATATGTGATTGAAGAACATTCTTATTGGAATAAAAAACCTCTGTTATTTCATGATGATATACATATTCATGGGTGTATTGATGAGACTTCTTTGATCCACTTGAAGTCTTCATGTTTTCTTCGCTCATTATTTCGTTCAGATTTTGGTGGAGGTTTTGTTACCACCTCAGTTGTACTTAGTGATTTTTGATCAAGTGAGCCTGGTGAACCGGACAAGGATAACTTGTTCGGACTTCAGAAGACCTTTGGAAGTACTTCTGGGAAGTGCTTTTTGTACTATATCACATGTTCATACCCCATGGGGGAATTGTAATAAATGTTCTAGCATGATAGTGTCTGTAAAAGACTTGGTGTCTTAGACTTTATTTGTCAATACGATCAGCCCAGGGTGTTTTTTCCCTTGGTTATTATTGGTTGTTGAATAAACGACTGATAATTTCTGAGTTTTTCACTCCATACCTCCAAAGTTGGGGTGGTCGGCTTGGAATTTAGGCCTATTGAGGTTATTAGAGTCTATGTGTCAATGTATAAACATGCTAGGCATCATGGTCGAGTCATATGAACATGTCTAAGTCCCCCTAGGTTTTTTGAATTTTTGAATTTTTTCAGTGTTTTTTTTAATTAAAATTTAATTTTTCCAAAATTTAGGCTATTTTTTTAGTAGTTTAATTGGAAAAATTGGTTTTGTAATAAAAGTGGGCTCGGAAGTTAGATTCAGTCATGTAGGTGCTCATTTTCAAGATAAGAGCACCTAGTAAACCTATAGACCCACTATTTCCTACTTTTGAGTGATTTTCCATCACTAAGGTCAGAAAGCCCCAACAAAATCAATTATTGATTATTTTAATTAATAAATTGTGAATAATGGAGCAAATCCAAAATCCTAGATCAGTGGATTCTCAACCAATTTGATTGAAATCAGTCAGACCTGAACTAGATTTACTGGATCTAACAAATCCTTGACTGAAGGAGGTGATCTGGACAGATCCAGAGTTGAAATTCAGCATCCTTTATGGGGAATTTCTCCCTCCCTCTCTCCTCCACATGTTTGGGCTCATCTAGATGAGTTTTGGTGGATGCTTCAGTCAACAGGTTGAGGTGTCAGTCAGATCAGCCCCTCGATTGACAGTTGCACTTAGTGAGACTTAGATCTGGCTCAGCTAGACACAAATCAGGAATTGATAGACTCTCTTTCATCTACAATGGTCTATCTCCTTGGATTTGTGCCCCCCCTGGGATGGATCTCCTAGTTTTTGTATAAATGAAGCACAAGATGCCTCTTCCAAGCTAGTTAGAGTTGGATTGACGAGCTTGCTATTGTAATACTGTTGTAATCTTTTGATTGTTGGAATAAAGAAGCTGTGGAGGCCAGATGGTGTAATGCTCTCATGTGTGTGGATTAAGCATTGTCTTACGGATATTGATGTTGCCGTCTTTTCTCTCAATTTCTGCATATGAACGCTGTCTGGCTTGAATGATTCAGCTGAATCAATAGGAGTATAGTTGGGCAAGTAAGGTTAATTGTTTTTTCTATATCTAATAGCATATATGTTTGAGGATATAGATTATACATGTTTAATAAGTTTATTTGCATGTAATTCTTGTCTCTTTTTCATATATATATATATCTAGATCTCATGAGGTTTCGTGCAGGATTGTGTGTTTAGCTTTCATGTAGCAAGGATTGGACGAGCTGTGGAGCTAGTTTGACTCCAATGTACATCCAAAACATTTGTGAAGGCATTGCCCCTTTGTATTCCACTAACAAGTTTCCATTGCAGATCCTTCCAACAATGGGCCTTTCCCCTTCTCTTCCTCCTTTCTATTAAAATCAATCTTTTGGTTACCTGTCTCTTCCTCTTATGATTAGATCTAGTTCTAAGAATTGAATATATATTGTTAGATATATTTTATAATAGTTTTGATTCTTATATCTATAATTTCATAAAGAATATCAGTTCATAAAGATAGATCTAGGTGTAGGAAAATCCCTTTTTGCAAGTAGCTAAAGCATAGATCTAAAGCTTGCTCATAAGGTAGCTTCCTTTTTTGTTCTTCAAATATTTAAATTCTGCAATAAAAGTGCACATCTCATTGGCTTCCCAAAAATCAAGCCAATATCCCAAGGAAATCTTGGTTTCATTGGTTCCTTTTTGTAGGAATTAGATTACCCCTGTTCAACAATTTTTACTTAGTTTTTTTTTGGTAATTAGCGTGGTGACCCAAAACACTTTTAAAGTGTGTTTGGGCACATTTGATTTTAATTTCTCACTATTTTTTAGTAGGTCTAACATAAAAGAGAAGGATACTCTGCCAAATTTCCGAATCTTGGACGAACCAGAGCTTCCCGGAAGCTTCCCCCATCACTGTGTTTTAATTCAAGCTAGTTACAAGCTTGTTTTAATCCTTTGGATCCCAGATAACAAGGACCAAAGCGAATCAATTTCAATATGATGATATTTTAAATCACTACTAATAAAAATAAGAGGTCCTTTCGAATAGGCTCTTTCGAGCCTATTCACCACCCCCCCTGGGGGGATTTGCGTCGGTGTCAATTTTTTACTTTTTGTTCATCTCTTTTCAATCTAGCATAGTTCTAATCTGCAGGGTAGTACACTTTGATTTACTATCATTTCCATATGCCATATTTGATATTTCAAATTAATCTTAATACTTACTCCACGACTTTCTGATTGACCCAAAAGGGGAAAGAGATGCGTGGTAGGACTAATTAGAAAATCAGAATTGTGTATCTGTGTTTTCCTTTTCATCAATTGTTTCATCAACTATTATAAAATTAACCCCTCCTTGATTCCCCAATTGAGATCCACTTGGATCAAAAGAGGTTCCTGGAGGGTTTTCTTTTTAACAAGAACACCCATCTCAAAATTTACTAAAATTGACAAGACTCCGGTGTGTATGCTCTGCAGTTGGCTGTGGTTCGTCTGATCAGTCAGGTTGTATCAAAATCACTTGAGTGACTAGAATAATTAGGATTCACTATCCCAAATTGACAAACCATCAAGTGAAAATCCAATACCTAGATCAAACCATTATAGTGGCAAAATACCCAAAGGAAGCGGGAATTCCTGAAAAGTGACCTCGGGGCGCCGATCTCTGTCACACCCTAATGGGTGAGTTATGAACAATATACCTAGAGACTCCATTTAGCCCACATATTCCTTATGGGTAGCCATGGCGGTTTAGTTTTGGACATACCCCAAGTACTCTCGAGTATATCTAGAGTCCCCCCCCCCCTTTCGCCTAATTTTAATCAACACATATTTCACATTAACTTAAAACGTACCAAGAGGCAATCGCAAAACTTTCACTCCAAGCACATGCAAGTACATTGATTATCTTCTGACTCCATTTTAAGGCACTGGTTATTTTATTGCTATATATATATTGTGTCTCAGCATTGTGCTTTCATGCACTCATTTTGTATCTTGTCATCTATGGTTGTTTATGGTTGAATTTCAAACTCCTAAGTAACTCATTCAATTTAACATCACTGTACTAAGTAATTTTTCCTTAGTAACTTAATAGGGTCTACCCCCCTTGGCTTCGTTAGGAGTTGAGCCTAAACGGAGGAGTCAAGAACGAGGTGACAACCTTGACTCGAGACTTGCCCCCAAGGACACACCAAGTGGTTTGAAGATTTCTGCCATGTGACCCAGGTGTGTGAAAGGCGGCAACACTTTTTGACGCTGTTGACAGGGATAAATATTTTTATTCCCGAGTACAACTCTTGTTTTTTTCCTTTGTGTTTTTGCTTTGTTTGATGAATGCTTAGAGTAGATCTTTAATTTTCATCTAGCGACTCCACTGACTTTTTTCTAGTTTTTTATTTTTACAAAGAAAAGCAAAAACTATTTTTTGTGAAAAGATTTATAAATGCTTATTTTTCTTTTTCACATTACGACTCCATTGAAGGGATAAAACCCTGTTATCTCATAAACTTGTGAAGTTTTGTTGCGTGTAGATGAGCCCATGCGACATGTTAAAACCTTTAAAGCTCATCACTTGACAGCTCCACCTTTTCAGTGCAAGGATTAATGGTTATATCAAATGCATACTATTAACTTTTGATATGGATGAATTAAAGGAGAAATATGGTGCCCAGATAATTGGAATTTTTCAGCCTATCGATTTCTCAAACATCTCGGGTTTTCCTAACTCTTGTAATGGTGTGGGGGATGCATATAAATGGATTCTAGTATTTCATGCAAATTATGGTGATTCGACCATTTGGCATGTCAAATCTTTCCTTCAGTTGATGGCTAAATTCAATATTCTTCATGAGGACAATATGATGGAAATGTTTGCTGGTACTTTTTGGGGTGAGGCCTATTGTTGGTTCTATCAGGGCCTTCCTAATAAATGCATAACTTATTTTCCAAGCTTCCTTTTGGATGTTTTTAGAATAGTGGAATGATGGTAGGGGTAGTATGAATTGTTTGAAAAAGTTCCTTGAAAATATCTATACCTTCTACCTATCTGGGACAGAGTATCACATGGAAACATATGATGGACCTTTCGCCATGGCACAAAGTATTGAAGACTTGGAATCACTTCTTGAACATTTAAGTGAAGAGGAGGTCCATGATACTCCCATCAAAGAGTTTCCTCATAGTTATTCAAAAAAGGAATTAATTAATCAGATTATTAAAGAATATAAGGTATCTCTCATTACACAGCAAGACTCTGATGATGGGAACATCCATGACAATCCTATTGAAGAGCTTCAGGAGGAGCCCACGATGAAACACATGGTTGAAGACTCTCCTCATGTCACCATAACTAAAAACATTGAAGATTTGAGGTATTCTCAAGTGTGTTGCAATGCTGATATCTTTCCAGAAAGCCCTCTAGAGAAATCCACTGAGCAACAAATACCAAGTGATCCCACTAAATATGTCCAAAAAGTTCCCTTGATTGAAGATAATATTGAAGATCCTCTTCATGATATCATAATATAAGCCTATAAAGAAACTTATGATAAGATTAGTATGGTGGGTGGTGACACTAGACCTTGTTCTCCACATGTTGATGAAGGTTTGGAAAGTTTATTTCCTTGTAACATGTTGTCTCCTTTCACACACCTAGGTCACGTGGCAAAAATCTTCAAGCCACTCAGCGTGTCCTTGGGGGCAAGTCTCGAGTCAAGGCTGTCACCTTATTCTTGAATCCTCCGTTTAGGCTCAACTCCTAATGAATGCAAGGGGGGTAGAACCTATTAATTTACTAAGGAAAATTAATTTAGTATGGTGATGTTAAATTGAATGATTTACTTAGGATTTTGAAATTTAACCATAAACAACCATAGATGACAAGATACAAAAAGAGCACACGAAAGCACAATGCTAAGACACAATATATAAATATAGCAAGAAAATAACCAGTGCCTTAAAATGTATTCAAAAGATAATCAATATGATTGTATGTGCTTGGAGTGAATGTTTTTCGATTGCCTCTTGGTATGTTTTAAGTTAATGTGAAATATGAGTTTATTAAAATTAGGCGAAAGGGGGGGTGGGGGACTCTAGATATACCCGAGAGTACTTCGAGTATGTCCAAAACTAAACCATCATGGCTACCCACAAGGAATATGTGGGATGAATGGATATTTTGAGGCTATTGTTCATAATGAACCCACAGGTGTAATAGAGATCGGTGCCCCGAGGTCACTTTTCAGGAGTTCTCGCTTCCTTTGGGTATTTTTCCACCGTAATGGTTTGATCTAGGTGTTGGATTTTTACCTGATGGTTTGTCAATTTGGGAGAGTGAATCCTAATTATTATAATCACTCAAATGATTTTGATACAGCTTTACTGATCGAATGAACCGTAGCCAAGTGCAGAGCATACACACCGGAGTCTTGTCAATTTTAGTAAATTTTGGGATGGGTGCTCTTGTTAAAAACGAAAACCCTCCAGGAACCTCTTTCAATCCAAGTGGATCTCAATAGGGGAATCAAGGAGGGGTTAATTTTATTAAAATTGAACAAATAATTGATGAAAAATAAAACCAAGATACACAATTCCGGTTCTCTAATTAGTCCTACCACGCATCTCTTTCCCCTTTTAAGTCAATCGGGAAGTCGTGTGGTAAGTATTAAATTACTTTGAAACCTTAGATATAGAAAATTCATTTGATAATAAATCAAAGTATACTACCTTGCAGATTAGAACTACACTAGACTACAAAAAAAAGGAACGAAAAGCAAAAAAAGACACAGACGCAAATCCCCCCCAAGGGGGATGGTGAATAGGCTCGAAAGAGCCTATTCGAAAGGACCTTTTATTTTTATTAGCAGCGATTTAAAATATCAGCAAATTGAAATTGATGCACTTTGGTCCTTGTTATCTGGGATCCAAAGGCTTACAACAATCTTGTAACAAGCTAGAATTAAAACACAGCGGTGGGGGAAGCTTCCGGAAAGCTCTGGTTCATCCAAGAGTCGGAAATTGGGCAGAGTCTCCTTCTCTTTTTTGTTAGACCTGCCAAAAAACAGTGATAAATTAAAATCGACTGTGCCCAAACACACTTTAAAAGTGTTTTGGGTCACCACACTAGTTACCAAAAAAAAACTAAGTAAAAATTTGTTAAGTTGGGGTAATCTAGTTTTGCAAAAAAAAGGAACCAAGGAAAGCAAGCTTTCCTTGGGATCTTGGCTTGTTGTTTGGGAAGCCAATGATATGTGAACTTTTATTGTAGAATATGAAACTTTAAAGTACAGAAAATGAAACTACCTTAAAAGCAAGCTACAAATTTTCTTTAAAATGCTTGGAAAAAAGAGGATAATTTCAGCTATATCTTTAAAAATATGACTTTATATGCAAAACAGAACTGAGATATAAACTTAAGAAAGGATATCAATAACTAGGTCTATATGTAATTTTATTTGTGAGGCACATCTAAGCAATAAGATTCTTTAAAAGTAACCAATTTGAAGAGAAATTAAGATTTTGAAGGAGGAAGAGAGAGAAAGAATGTTGGAAGCCTGGGAATGTTGGGCTTTGGAGTCTGCTTTGGTGGAACACCGAGGGACTATGTCATTCAAAAGATATTGAAGATGAGGAAGATGCAAACTAGCTCAACCTCTTCTACAAGCGATATCACCTGCAACTTAGAAATCCTTGCACAAACAGATGGTTAAAACATAGGTGCTGCTGGAAGAGATAATTGGAAAGCATGCAATTAAACTTAAAATACATACAACTCCAATAGATATGAAACAAGCAACAGTAAGAGAATAAATCAAACTAGAATAAACTCTTACCCTAATAGGAGGGATCTCTCTCCTTCAAGGCCAACAATTAACCAGCAAAAGCAGTGATAAATGAAACAGATTATACCTCATAAGCATTTGACAATCACCATCCACACATGAAGAGCATTACACCATAGATCTTGCCTCCAGAGCTTCCTTATTCTAGAATAATAAACAATACAATACAAAAGAAACAACACCTCAATCCTAGTTCTAACTAGCTTGGAAGAGGCTTCTTGTGCTTTGATTTATACAAAAACTAGGAAATCCAGCCCAGGGGGGGCACAAATCCCAAGGAGACAGATTAAATCAGCTGACGGAGAGTCAATCAATGCAAATTTGAAGTTGACCTAAGCCTACTTCTCAATTATGGGCTTGATTGTGTTGACACATCGACCCATAAACCGACACATCAATCCACAGAGCTCCCAGGAGAACCCACATGTGTGGAGGAGAGAGAGAGGGCGCAATTCCCCCTAAAGGCTGCTGAAGATCAACTCTAGATCTGATTTGATCACCTCCTTCAGTCAAGGATTTGTCAGACCCAGTCAATCTGGTTCAGATCTAACTGATTTCAATCATATCGGCTAAAAATCCACTGATCTATGATTTTGGATTTGCTCCATTATTCATCAATTTATTAATTAAAATAATCAATAAATGATTTTTTGGGGTTTTCTGACCTAAGTGATGGAAAATCACTCAAAACTAGGAAATAGTGGGTCCATGGGTTTAAATGGTGCTCTTAGCTTGAAAATGAGCACCTACATGATTGAAACTGATTATTTGGCCCGCTTTTATTACAAAATCAAATTTTCCAATTAAACTATTAAAAAATAGCCTAAGTTCTGGAAAAATTAAATTTTAATAAAAAACATTGAAAAAATTTAAAAAATTAAAAATTAAAAAAACCTAGGGGGACTTAGACATGTTCATATGACTCGACCATGATGCCTAGCATGTTTATAAATTGACACATAGACTCTAATAACCTCAATAGGCCTAAATGCCAAGCCAACCACCCCAACTTTGGAGGTATGGAGTGAAAAACTCAAAAATTATGAGTCGTTTATTCAACAACCAATAATAACCAAGGGAAAAAACACCCTGGGCTGATCGGATTGACAAATAAAGTCTAAGACACCAAGAATTTTACAGACATTATCATGCTAGAAAATTTATTACAATTCCCCCATGGGGTATGAACATGTGATATAGTACAGCAGAGCTTCCCAGAAGCAAGACTGAAGGTCTTCTGAAGTCCAAACATGTTATCCTTGTCCGATTCACCAGGCTCACTTGATAAAAAACCACTAAGTACAACTTAGGTGGTAACATAACATTTTTTCTAACGAAGATTTTTATGAATACAAGGAAGACATGGATAGGCAGGAGCATGATGCCATGGATGAAGAGTCCCCCACATATGACATGGATGGTACTGATGACTATTGGAATTTCATAGATAATCCAACTTGTGAAAATCTTATTGAGAAACCCATCCATTATATGTCCAGCAAGGGGAGTGTCTATTCAAAAATTTGTGGAAGTCCAATCTACGATACGTCCATAGAGGGGAGCATGGATCTGGATGTCTGGGAAAACTTTAGTATGAAAGAGGAGAATTCAGAATTTTCATGTGATCATTTAGATTCATATCATGCAGAGTAGCACAAGGGTATCAATAATGAAGACATTCGAAGAAGCAGTGTTGTGAAAAGTCAGATGTGATGCAGTCAGCAGAATATTAGTCTCAGCCATATTTTTCACATATAGAGGTTCCTTATGATTTGGAGCTACTTGGGGCTTGTGCAATGAGTTATCATTTGATAAGCCCTGATGATTAATATGATGATGTAGTCAGTCTACCTCATCGTTCTGATTGGTATATCAGTCCTATCCAGTCATGGATAGTAGCCTGCATAAGCACATACAAGTTGGGGAATATTTTTTATGACATTATTCATGCCTATGATCTCCCATCCATCCTGCCCATTCTGAATCATCATGCAGGTTTGCATTTTCTGAATAAGGTATCCTTACTTTGGTTGGTAACCAAAGACAAGGAAATTTTTTTTATGTTAATAAAATACTTAGGTGGTTAGATTGGAGTTTTGATTACACCTAACTAGGTTATATCATGCTTAGAGTAGGAAAATAAGCTCCCAAAAGACAACATTTACTTTCTGCATATCTATTTTGTACTTAGCTATAATAAAAAATAAAAGAAAAAACTAGTTAGTTACATTTATTTTGTTTAAATAAATTAGCTTAGTGGTTCATTTGGTTTTTATATAAATCTTGTGCTACTGAGGTTTTCTTGTCAAGTTGAGATTTTTTTTCAGGGTATATAAACCAGAGATTCTAGTGTTCTCGTATTTTCTCCTTTCCTTAAAGACCAGATCGAGCACACATCCCACAGTTGGAGCCAGAATGTTACCACCTAAGTTGTACTTAGTGGTTTTTTATCAAGTGAGCCTAGTGAATCAGACAACGATAACTTGTTTGAACTTTAGAAGACCTTTGGAAATACTTCTGGGAAGTGCTTGTTGTACTATATCACATGTTCATACCCCATGGGGGAATTGTAATAAATGTTCTAGAATGATAGTGCCTGTAAAAGAATCAGTCTCTTAGACTTTATTGGTCAATCCGATCATCCCAGGGTGTTTTTTCCCTTGGTTATTATTGGTTGTTGAATAAACGACTGATAATTTCTGATTTTTTCACTCCATACCTCCAAAGTTGGGGTGGTCGGCTTGGAATTTAGGCCTATTGAGGTTATTAGAGTCTATGTGTCAATTTATAAACATGCTAGGCATCATGGTCGAGTCATATGAACATGTCTAAGTCCCCCTAGGTTTTTTCAATTTTTCAATTTTTTAATTTTTTCAGTGTTTTTTATTAAAATTCTTTTTCAAAACTTAGGCTATTTTTTTAATAGTTTAATTGGAAAAATTGGTTTTGTAATAAAAGTGGGCTCGGAAGTCAGATTCAGTCATGTAGGTGCTCATTTTCAAGCTAAGAGCACCTAGTAAACCTATAGACCCACTATTTCCTACTTTTGAGTGATTTTCAATCACTTAGGTTAGAAAGCCCCAAAAAATCAATTATTGATTATTTTAATTAATAAATTGATGAATAATGGAGCAAATCCCAAATCCTAGATCAGTGGATTCTCAGTCATTCTGATTGAAATCAGTCAGATCTGAACTAGATTGACTGGATCTAACAAATCCTTAACTGAAGGAGGTGATCTGGACAGATCCAGAGTTGAACTTCAGCATCGTTTATGGGGAATTTCACCCTCCCTCTCTCCTCCACATGTTTGGGCTCATCTGGATGAGTTTTGGTGGATGCTTCAGTCAACAAGTTGAGGTGTCAGTCAGATCAGCCCCCCGATTGACAGTTGCACTCAGTGAGACTCAGATCTGGCTCAACTAGACACAAATCAGGCATTGATGGACTCTCCTTCAGCTACAGTGGTCTATCTCCTTGGGATTTGCGCCCCCCCTTGGCTAGATCTCCTGGTTTTTGTATAAATAAAGCACAAGCTGGATCTTCCAAGCTAGTTAGAGTTGGATTGATGGGATTGCTATTGTAATACTGTTGTAATCTTTTGATTGTTGGAATAAAAAAGCTTTGGAGGCCAAATGGTGTAATTCTCTCATGTGTGTGGATTAAGCATTGTCTTACAGCTATTGATGTTGCTGGCTTTTCTCTCAATTTCTGCATATGAACCCTGTCTGGCTTGAACAATTCAGCTGAATCATTAGGGGTATAGTTGGGAAAGTATGGTTACTTTTTTTTTGTATATCTCATAGCATATATGTTTCAATATCTATATTATACATGTTTAATAAGTTTATTTGCATGTAATTCTTGTCTCTTTTTCATATATATATCCATATCTCATGAGGTTTCGTGCAGGATTGTGTGTTTATCTTTCAGGTATCAAGGATTGGACGAGTTGTGGATCTATTTTGACTCCACTGTACATCCAAAAACTTTGTGAAGGAATTGTCCCTCTGTATTCCACTAACAAGTTTCCATTGCATATCC
>LPNX011037143.1:389116-400009 GCA_001517045.1 Pseudotsuga menziesii | reverse complement strand
CCTTTCTATTAAAATCAATCTTCTGGTTACCTGTCTCTTCCTCTTATGATCAGATCTAGTTCTAAGAATTGAATATATATTGTTAGATCTATTTTATAAAAAAATTTCTTTTTAGATCTATAATCTCATAAATAATATCAGTTCATAAAGATAGATCTAGGTGTAGGAAATTCCCTTTTTGCTAGTAGCTAGAGCATAGATCTAAAGCTTGCTCATAAGGTAGCTTCCTTTTTTGTTGTTCAAATATTTAAATTATTCAATAAAATTGCACATCTCATTGGCTTCCCAAATAGCAAGCCAAGATCCCAAGGAAAGCTTGGTTTCCTTGGTTCCTTTTTGCAGAAATTAGATTACCCCTGTTTAACAATTTTTACTTAGTTTTTTTTTGGTAATTAGCGTGGTGACCCAAAAAAATTTTAAAGTGTGTTTGGGAACATTTGATTTTAATTTATTTCTATTTTTTGAGCAGGTCTAACATAAAAGAGAAGGATACTCTACCAAATTTCCGACTCTTGGACGAACCAGAGCTTCCCGGAAGCTTCCCCCACCGCTGTGTTTTAAGTCAAGCTTGTTGTAAGCCTTTGGATCCCAGATAACAAGGAACAAAGTGCATCAATTTCAATTTGATGATATTGTAAATATATGCTAATAAAAAGAATAGGTCCTTTCGAATAGCCTCTTTCGAGCCTATTCACTATCCCGCCTGGGGGGATTTGCGTCGGTGTCAATTTTTTACTTTTTGTTCATCTCTTTTCAATATAGCATAGTTATAATCTACAGGGTAGTATACTTTGATTTATTATCATTTACATATGCCATATTTTATATTTCAAAGTAATCTTAATACTTACCCCATGACTTCCCGATTGACTCGAAAGGGGAAAGAGATGCGTGGTAGGACTAATTAGAAAACCAGAATTGTGTATCAGTGTGTTTTCCTTTTCATCAATTGTTTCATCATCTATTATAAAATTAACCCCTCCTTGATTCCCTGATTGAGATCCACTTGGATCAAAAGAGGTTCCTGGAGGGTTTTCTTTTTAACAAGAACACCGATTTGTTATAGCTTAAAATGACACATCTCTGCCTGTGACCACTTTCCCATGATTTCGTCGCATGTCGACACTTCCATGACGACACTTCATGAAATTCATTGAAAGTCACTAAAAAAACACCTAACTTGGAGGACCCATATCTTGAGTTCTGTAACTACGTTTGAGTTCACTACTGACAAGTCGCGTGTCATACGCGGGTTCACAATACAGCAAGTCGCGTATATAAGAACACACGGGTTGTACCATTGACAAGTCATGTATCATACACAGGTTGAAAATATAGAGAGTCATGTGTAGCAAACCAGACATGTGACTGTTCAGTCTGCAACTCGCGTATGGGTGGAAAAAACTTGCAAAAAGGTCAAAAACTACCTTAGGAAGGCAGGGGGACTGTGCTATCAGACTTAGCAGGTGTTCCTAAGTGGAAAGAAAGACCTGAAAATTCAAAAAAGGATGAAATAAAGACAAAGAAACCCCAAAATGACAAGGCTCTCCCCAGCGGAGTCGCCAATTTTGTTGTAAAGGAAAGTGTCCTATGGCTACGGTTTAAGAGGCCATCAATGTACTGGGGTTGAAAGGTGGATGCAAATGGTTCTGCAAGTATATATAAGTAAATTTCAGAGATTATAATGGTTCATACCTTATCCAAACGAAGGTTGATCCAAGTAGCCCTTCAATCCTCCTCTTGCTCTTCTTGCTCGTCTTGCTCCAAGAGGCCCGTAAAATGAATTATACCTTCCTCCAACCAAATAAACTATATGAAAGGAGATTATATTAAATAAAAGATGAAAACATAATCTGATAAATAACATCATATAATCAGAATCAGAGATTCAACCACACATTGAACAATGATTTGGGAAGAAGAAGGACATCACATGTTTATTAATCTTGAAAACAAGTACAAGTATACCTTCTCTTCAAGTTCGGCACCTCATGAAACCTTGATCTGGTTCTGCTGCTTCTCTTCTCCAAGGAACTCAGCCTCCAAACTCTGCAACATAAGGAGAAAGCTTGTTGGGCAAAGGTGTGGGCAAAGAGAGATCCAAATCCTCCAGCATAACAATGCAAAGATTCAAGTCCCCTCTCAAGGACCTCCCTACCTCTATTTATATTCTTAAGGAAGAGTTAGGGATGAAGAAAAATTAGTTACAACTGAAGGAGTCAGTTGCATAATTACCCAAACTACCCAAAATTCGTATTTTTTTGACATTTTTAAGAGGCGTACGTGGGTTGCAGAAACAACAGTTGTGTACACAAGGAGTACATGCGGGTTGAAATGCAGAATTTTGCGTATTTAAGGCGTACACGACTATTATATGTAGCAACTTGTGTACACACAAAGAATCCGGTGTGTATGCTCTGCACTTGGCTAAAATTTACTAAAATTGACAAGACTCCATTATGTATGCTCTGCACTTGGCTGCAGTTCGTCCGATCAGTCAGGCTGTATCAAAAGCACTTGAGTGACTAGAATAATTAGGATTCACTCTCCAAAATTGACAAACCATGAGGTGAAAATCCAATACCTAGATCAAACCATTACGGTGGCAAAATACCCAAAGGAAGCAGGAACTCCTGAAAAGTGACCTCAGGGCGTCGATCTCTGTCACATCCTAATGGGTGCATTATGAACAATAGCCCCAGAGACTCCATTCAGCCCACATATTCCTTGCGGGTAGCCATGATAGTTTAGTTTTGGACATACTCCAAGTACTGTCAGGTATATCCGGAGTCCCCCCCCTTCGCCTAATTTTAATCAACTCATATTTCACATTAACTTAAAACGTACCAAGAGGCAATCACAAAACTTTCACTCCAAGCACAAGCAAGTACATTGATTATATTTTGACTCCATTTTAAGGCACTGGTTATTTTCTTGCTATATATATATTGTGTCACAGCATTGTGCTTTCATGTGTTCATTTTGTATCTTGTCAGCTATGGTTGTATATGGTTGAATTTCAAACTCCTAAGTAACTCATTCAATTTAACATCACCGTACTAAATAATTTTTCCTTAGTAACTTAATAGGGTCCACCCCCCTTGGATTCGTTAGGAGTTGAGCCTAAACGGAGGAGTCAAGAACAAGGTGACAGCCTTGACTCGAGACTTTCCCCCAAGGACACACCGAGTGGCTTGAAGATTTCTGCCACGTGACCTAAGTGTGTGAAAGGCGGAAACAGGTTCTTCATTCACTCCTTGGATTAAAGAAAACATGGCTGATTATATTGATGCACATTATATATATTTGGAGCAGAATAGTGGGACATGGGATCCTCACCTATGTCATTGGAGTAGATTTGATTGGTCACTTGAAGATTGTATGCACTTGGCAAATGGTAGTCTACTCATTGGGAGGTATAAGCACTTTCATGATTTATTGGTGAGGCACCTTTTTTATGTACATTCTTATTATGTTTTTATATAATTTGATGATATATATTATGCACTCATGATATTTGGAAGAATGCATACAAGAAAATGGATCCAGGAATTCTCTTTTCAAATGGTATGGGTTGGAGAGCACTCTTAATTATTGGAGTGCAATGCAAGAAATGGGACCCTGGTATAGTTTTTAGTCCGATTGATTTCAAATTATTTGGGAAACAAGCAGTATGGGAGATGGATTCCCCATTTAATAAGGTGATGTTAATCAGAGTAGTGAACGAGCAAGCATGGTGTTTCCTCTCTGAAATCTTCATGGATTCTCAAAGACTCAAAGTGGGAAGCTTAGTGGCAACTTCAAAGAATCATACAGAAAGCAGGTTCTTCAACAACCATGTTTGAAATTTCTTGAGGACAAGAAATATTGAGAAGAAAGGATTTTTAATATCCCAAATTTGGCATTGGGTCGTAATGGCCAAATCACATTTTCCATATTTATGAAATTTGTCAAAGGGATGCTAAAAGTCAAATAATTACCAAGGAGGAAAATCACTAGTTTCCTAGGTTGGGGTTGGAAGCTTTGAGATTTGGAATAAGGGGGATAATAAATGATGTTTAGAAATTATAAGGGGATAAATATTTAATAATTTATCTTATTAAATAAATACAAGAGAAAATGGAAGTGGCAATAGAGCATGAGGACACATGGAGACTATGGGGCCCACACTAGCTAGAATTCCTATGTTAAATGGTATCTTTCTCTTGCAAATTTGAATATATTGGAAGTCTAATGTTTTTGTATGGATTATAATGTTAATATAATTGTCCATATACTTCATAGGTCTAATTTGGGATGAATTGTAACTTACATGGGAGAGGAAGAGACAAATGGGAGTTTCATGGACACTTGCCTAGATTCCCCTTACATTTATGACAGCTATGACACCAATGATGGAGATTCTATGAAATTTATGACCCAAGTAAGATATGAAGGCTGAAATACTAACATAATTACATGTCAGATCTGAATAGAGCATCTTGGAGGTCAAAATTGGGAGTTGGAGAAGGCCAAGAGGCTCCTACTCAAATTTGGGAGAAGAGGGAAGGTGAAGAGAGAGGCCACATGGCATAGCATGAGCAGCCACACCAATTTGAATTGTATTTGGTTTATGGATAGATTTGGAGCCTTATAATACCAATATTTTTTATAAAATATAGGGTCAGCCATGATAAGAGGATTTTGCCCAATTGTGAATTGTGAGAGCTATAGGATGACTAGTTTTCTTGCTTAAGCCAATTTCTTGGGTGAAAGATTTCCATCCTAGTTGGTGTTTGGAAAGGAAAATAAGGTATTTCATGGAGATTCAATGGAGTCTTATTTTCAGGTGTAAGATACAGGAAATAATTTTGATTCTTCTATTGCAGCACTCTCTTTCAACTATTTCTAGTTTTCACACCATATTCATGCCAATGGAGGGATTGCGCTTTGGGTGAGCTATTGATATATTTGGGGAATATTATAATGCTAATTATATTATGTTATGATTTATATGATCTGTATTTCATGTTTATAATACTCTCAGGTCGAAATACCCAAAATAATTCATGTAAAAATGTTGAACAATGAAGAAATAGTGTCATTTCCCCATTATCTTGTTGTGAACCATTGCAATGCTGATGATTCCAAATTGGGAGAGAATTTAATTTTCCATTTATGATTGGAATCATTTAAATATTACCTTTTATTCATTCTCAAAAATTTTCAAGTCGAAATTCCCAAGAGTTGTCTGTCAAAATGACCTTTAATGAGCAAACAATGACCATTTCCACTCTATTTTGATATATGCCATGGTAATGATTATTATTTCGAATGGAGGAATGTATATCTGATAAATGAATGATGTATGGAATGTAATTAATGTTTATTTCAAGTCTCATTTTCATTAATTAAGCATTGGAATCCATTTTACTCATTTTTATTACATTGGGAGAAGATTTGGTGCATTTTCCGCAAGGGTCAAAATTGTGACTTGGGAGTTGTTTTGGAAAGAGTCATAACAGACTGTATAAACTGAAACATGATGCATATGAGACTTTGAAAAGATCCCTTACACATAAAAAGCCTCTATTCATAAATTCAAGTGACTTTGGGATCATTTGTGAAGCCGTTTTCGGCAATTACTCGAGGGGAATTGGAGCCCCAATTTGCTAGTAAAGACTCCTACTTTGAACAGAACATTAAACAAGTTTGCAGAAGTAATTGGGATATCAAAAAACATACATGAGAATGATATTTAAGTTATATTATCATTCATGTACCTTCAGAGAAAATTTGGAAGCATTTGGGTCAATTTGGAGGTCTAGACATCAAAAGTAGTCAAGAGCCAAAATTGTGAAAAAATTGGAAAATTGGGCATTTTAATAAATTTCCAAAAAGGGTAAATTACAACATAATGGTGGCCTCAAAGGGAGGCTGAGTAAAAATTATGATCTGAAGAACTGATACATAGGAACAATGGAATTCTCATATAATGCAATATCATAACAATCGATTCTTTGCTAGATCTGGAGGTGTACACATATGTATGCAATAAATGATTGAGAGTCATAATATCTGAGGTACAATAAGTGGCATCAAGTACTGGAGATACACAGAAGAATGACACTAGGGGATCTTGAACACTCATGTATAGACCCAAGATGGAAGTCAGCAATGGAAGATGAGCTTCAGTCCCTCCAATAGAACAATACATGGGAATTGGTTCCCTTTCCTCCCAAGAGGAAAGTTGTTCAATGTAAATGGGTCTACCAGACCAAAATTGCTGCTGATGGTTCTGATATAAAACATAAGGCTAGGTTAGTGGTTAAGGGATATTCTCAAGTCCATGGAGTTGATTACATAGAGACCTTTGCACCGGTTGCAAAGAAGGACTCAATTAGACTAGTTCTTGCACTAGCAGCTAGTAAGTGTTGGGAGGTTCACCACATGGATGTAAAGAGTGCTTTATTGCATGGTGAACTTGTCACATACCCCAATTTTGTAAAATTATGTAAATTGTTTTAATTATATTCCTGAGACATTATGTTAAATTTAATGCTAAGTAGGAATTGATGACTTAGCAGAGTCAACAGAATTGGAATGTAATTCAAAATATTTTATTATTTATAAATAAATTGTGGAGACAACAGCATGGGAGAGCTGTTAAAAAGAGGTTACTGGTCAAACTGGTGGATGGAACTAGGTGGAGGTCAAAAGACAAGTGGCAACATCCTCAAACACTTCATAAGTTGCAGGTGTCAACTTCCATATATTTGGGGTTATGATCCCCCAAGAAAGTGGGATCAGAGCAGGTGGCTCATTAAATGACAGTTAACCCAAAAAAGACCTAGGCAATCTTTTAAAAGTACTCAATGAAGAGAGCTGAGGCTGCTCAGATATTTTCCAGAGAGAATTCATTCAGGTGAATGTTATTCAGGAAATTCATTGAGGAAAGAGGTAAAAACAGTAAGGAAGTTGTCTAAGAGGATTGCTGCAGTAATTTGATTTATTACAGCTTGTTAGCTGGGAGAACTTACTGATAAGTTCTGAGTTAATACTGAGTTTGAAGACTACTATCTGAATTTGCTGCACCTAGTTCCAGCTAGGGAGACCAGAGCAAGCTCGGGGGTCCTGAGGAGTCGTTGTTTGAGAGCTCTCCGGGAGTTGGTAGGGAGGAATGGCCTCCCATTGCTGTTGTTGTCCACAGTCTCAACAAGTTCTGTCACTTAACTATTTTGGTTTAAAATAAACGTGAATGGATGAATGTTATGTTTATATTATACGACAAAAGATTTAGCTGGTTTAGTAATATAAATGTTTTAGTTTATCAGTAACTGAATCGGTGGATAAAAAAATAATGACCCAGTGTGTTTTTCCACATCTGGGTTTTACCAGATAGTACTCTAGCGCAGGGGCAAAAATTATAAGAAGATAGTATGATGAGATGGTAAAATAGTAGATTGATTCTTCACTTATCGTTAGAAGAAATTATTTGTTTGACTAAAAGTTGTTATGCACATAGATAAAAACTATTCTCTCGTATAGTATATCTTTCTCTGTAATTCGATTATTGCAAAGAACAGATAGAAGATTATGCTAGCTGTAATAAAGAAAAGATAGACTAAGTATTTCTGATGTTTAAACCTTATAATTGTTTATCTTCCAGTTTGAAAGAATCTAACCTCTTCATGCTGAAAAGACAATACTGACAGTAGGATGTAATTACCTATTGGTTAGATTTTACAGTTAAAACCTAGTGGTGTTAGTCTGTATTTTGGTTAAGAATCCAGTTATTTAATTACTGAATCTTCTTTTATTTCAACGAAGCTTAAACAGATTACAAAACTGTTATTCTATTTTCACATATGGTAAATGAATGTTATTATATACATAGGAATTTATATATATGTATATGAGATAAAACTTAAATATTATATGAGTATTATGTAAATATACACGTGCATTATAACTAAATAGATAGACCAAACCAAACATTGGATAACAAAATTAAATAATAATCATAGAAACATTGGTACTCACAAAAGAAGTAATATCGTTATTGTATCAATAATAATGTACTTATATTACAAACAATATAAAAGCATTCCTAATGTAACACTTAAAGTAATATTTTATTATTACAATTGCAAACTTAGACTATTTATACTCGATGTATAAATAAATAAGGTTTATGTATAAATAAACTATTTATACTCTGTGTATTACAAAATAAATAAATAATACTTGAAGACAATAGTAAAATATAATAAGAGTATAACAGACTTAAATAAATTTGAAAGGTATGCACTATGCATTAAAAAGATTACAGTTTCTAATAAATAGAAGTCAAGGTATAAAGCCAGTACAGAAACCTTAACAACAAATTTATTTAACAATAAGTTGGAGAGTACTTTGATTACATAATTCTTTATAAACTGAGAATAAAACTAGTATTACTGTAAAACCTAAGTAGAACTAATAGCAACAACAATAAGTATACATAATAATAGAAGCTACAACGCACATAGATAAGACAATAATCTTATATCATATAACTACTCTATTTATTTATGTTCTTTCTATTATAGAATTTGTATAAACTAGCAAGTAGTTTAGATACTAATTATAGAAGAAAATATTATTATAGAATTCAGTAATAAAAAATGAAAATAAAACTGCTACACCTGTAAGAAAAGAAATCATTGATGATAACTGAAGTAATCCTTTTACGATTTTAAGTGTTTTATTTTATGCTGTAGTAAATAATATGTCACTGCCAAGCTTAAATAAATCCGTTGTAACATATTTATAATGAGATAAAATACAGTATTATAACATAACCAAGAATAATGCAAGAAAGTAGTATAAACAACTATGGTATTAGTTTAAGGGTAGAAACCCTAATACCTCCAAAATATACAAGGTTAAAACCTATAAAATTCAGTTCAATATTTTGGCTCACGGCCGTATCACATTTTATACATGAAATCTTATAGCTTGTACCCTAGTTAAACACAGTAATATTAAAGCAAACTTTTATAATCACGGCCGAAGCCGGAGAGAGATCTGCAAGAGAGCTAGGGTTTTAACCCAACATGTTTAACAGCGAATAAACAACCTAAATAACCAAAAGCATTGAGGGTCTAAACAGGCCGCAACGACCAAACCCTCTTTACCCTATAAGGGTTTCCATAAGGTGGATGAGCCATGGAGGAACTAGGGCTTACTGTGGCCCTTATCGCCGCAGCTCGTGCTCTTTATGCTAGCAGAGAATAGAAGCAGACCATGACTGCAAAATCAACATAAAACCGGTCGTTAAATACTTAATAAAAGTAAAGGAGTAAATAAACAAGAATATCAACTTATCGTTAAAAAAAGAAAATTTCAATTACCCTACCTCAGCTTCTATAGTAGTAACCAGCCTTGCAGCGACCTGTGACAGCATGAGCAGAAGGTTTAATATTCAGCTGCAAGAAGGAGACAGTGTTTACATTACTCCCCAACCGCGGAACAGCAAATAAACCCCAGCCATTTGACGGATAGGGTAAAAACCCTATAAACGTGAAATTATTCCTTACAAATAACACCCTATGTGCACTGCATTCATGCCACATTACTCTGAAAGAAGAAGAATCCACTTCCTTAGTAAGTGAACTGAATAAAATGGCAAGGACGGATGCAGTCGAGGGTTTAAAGGTTAAGCTGTAGAGGCAACGAAAACCCAAGGAGAATGGAAAGCATGGCATAGAGAAACGCTGAGGAATGGCCCCATATGGGTGCAAGTGCACAAGCAAAGCAGGGATGAACAAGTCGAAGGCATACACAAACCTAGCACAGGTAACAGAACGAACAACATACACGCAGAAGATGGAGGACTGCTCGAAGGCAAGGGAGAACAATGAACTAGGTCTGGAAAGATCCTTTTTAAATACCAGGATGCTTGGTTCTCACGAAGCCACGTTTCCATGCAGATAAATCACCCACGGTGGGTAAACTTCCCACAGTCTGGAAGAGCAATTTCATGAAGAAAGTTCTTGTTGATAATCTTTGAATCTCGAAGGTGATACTATAGTCCCAACAATTGTCAACCTATGATTGGAAAATTATAATGATAATTATATTAGCACGTAAACTATACCTTGGAGCGTAACATGATGCGTTTTATTACTATATGTTACATTATATTATACCCATACGATGCAAAAACAAATGATAGCATTATATTCATCGTGGGTACAACTAATGATAAGGGCAAGAACCTTGTAACATGTTTGGTGTCCAATAAACTTTTCACTTTGATTAACATCATATTTAGAGTAGTAAGTACATTACACTATCTTATTTACAAACTTGAAATACTTAGTGTGAACTTGAACTGTTTAATGTATATATTCTAAGAGTCATTCTTAGAATAAAACTATAAACTTAAATTGTCATGGATATATCTATGAACTGTACATTTGGGTGGATAACTACCTTGTCTTTTAACCTCTTTAGAGTCTTATTAGATTAAGTTTGTACATGTTTATAGAAGGGAATTATAATACAGATGGATAAATAAAATTACTGCTCATATAAGAAATCTACCAACACTTTTATTATAATTAGAGAGTATACAAAGGATTGATTTAAAGAAGTTGTAAATTCAATCATAGTAACTAACTGTGTTATAAACGTAAAACTTTATGGTCTTACCATATTCATCTAAGGTTGATAAATGCTTACAAAAAGGAATTAGCAACTAAATGTTCTGATGAATGCATCTTTTGGAATAATGACCTTAACTTTAAAGTTATCACATTCAAAGGTGAAACCAACTAAGAGAAAGCTTACTAATATAATGGTTAGACCTTGAAACTTTTATGTTATACATGCTTTTAATGATCAAAATAATAACCGGTTTATAATAGA